>JAQJVL010000294.1:0-101391 GCA_035578905.1 Stictocephala bisonia
GAACACATATAACACCACTGATATGATCAAAGTTTCTGTCAATTATGACTGCATATATGTTTCTTAAATTATGTGACAAGTTCATAAACTTATAGCTAGACATGCTACACTGTATTTTTAAAATTTTTACAGTTGAAATTCCTATAACAGACGAAATAGCTATCAACTACAAAATACTTGTACATTTTTACTTAACATTAGCTGTATTAGATGGAATTTCTGAAAATAAAACATCCTTGATGATGAGCATCTGATTCTCACTTTTATATAATCATAGATTTACAAATCTAGAGAGCTAATAGTAAACTGACAAGGTGGCAGCAAACAACTCCACATGCTCCATCTGTGGCAAGGATCAATAATTTCAGCCAACAGTCAACAAATTAATAAACACATAAATCAATCTAGGCCAACAATTAATCATTACAATCCACTGATTGTTGTATGAGTTTGAAATCTATCGTTAGTCAAATTCATTGGTTGTTAATAAACTTACCAGGGGAAAGGTGACATGCCGCAGATGGCCATTGCTTCCTATCAGTTTCTGGAGGTTGGCAGCAATGACTACAATGTCTCGTCCATCCACCAGCCCGGCACCAACCAACTCAGTGGCTATTCCCTCAGCACTGTCCTTGCCAACCATGAACTCAAACCTGATATCATTCAGCTCCCGTCGTGAATTCCTGCCAATCAATTAAACATAAAATTAAAAACATTAACAATCTAAACTGATAAGTTTACTAAAGTTAAAGACAACATTTATCTTTAAACATCAGAAAATACTTGTAATAATTAAAACCTAGAAGCATACTTCAAAACGAAAGGCTTTATTCAACTACAAAAAAAGTATGTACTGCATTTAATAGAAAACAGGTTAAGTAAAAATAAATAAAAATTAAAAGATAGAATAAAAAAAAAAATGTTTTCATAAATAGGAATGATCCCTCTCTAATGAACAGTTGAACTCAGTAACCAAACTACACAGGTCATCGACACTCATCCTACACTCATTTTATCAGTCATATTTGCCTTAACATACACACAAAGTGTCGGCATCTCATATCTAAAGAATCTATCACATTCACCGCCACCTAATAACAAATATAATCTATCAGATAGGTGGGTTTATTTACTTTTGGTTTGACCGCTTAGAAAGGAGAGTCATTAGCCCAGTTCTCTGGGCAGGTTTGTTACTTTTAATGGTGAGTCAGGGGATCTATGGTGGGCAGGTACAGAACTGGAGCTGGAGGACTCTCAGTTGTCCATTTTTACAAAATATCCCAGTTCAATATTTTTGGTTGTCTTGTTGGTTTTCTTCGACTTCCTGAAATTATAGTCTCTTTCCTGGTAGGTAAGAGTATTTTTATTTTTTATTTATTCATAAGACGCCGATCGTCAAGATATGGGCGAATATGGATTTCGATTGAGTGTGATGAGTATAGATGAGCGAATGTAGTCATTGTTACAAACTGAGGCCGACTATTCCTTAGAAAGTGTCATTAATTAATAGCCCAATGACAAATGAACAGCCGGTGGTTATCAGCTGATCCTTCTCAAAATGTATTGACTCTGATTGGGATCGAACTGACAACCTTTAGCACATGAAGCTGGGATTGAACCAACTTATACGCTAACCGAGTATGATAACATGTATAGTATTAGCTTCAATGAGGTCAAATTTTACTACAAAGGGGTCACATTTAGTATGGTGAACATGATTCCTCATGAAAAGTTGCCCAGGATTTACAAACTAGGGTGGAAGAGAGTCCACTGTTTTTGGATTTTCTATGATGTTGGAACATTCTTTCTTGAGAAGTGGAGTCAGTCATTGTACAAAGGAGGCCCTGATCGAGTGAAGAGATTCTCAAAGGATGCGTTCCTAGTGACTAATTGGCAATTCGATTGGATCTAAGAGCAAATGGAATGGTTTTCCATATAATACCTTTTTATCTTTCAACGTCCATTCTATGGAATAGGCCAACAAGTGAATAAACCTTAACAACCATAAAGATTAGCATCTATCCTCTGATAGCTGAAACAGAGGATAGGTCTGAGCATGGAATAGAAAACAGGAATCTGGAATACTCATTGACTACAGTTGGGAGATATCTATTTCTTGTGGTAAATGCTGGGAGTTGTCCTTTGAAATCAATGTTTTAAGTTTTTTAAACGGAACTGTTGATTTTGTTAATTTCCATAGTTTCTTTGTAAGAACTGAGGTTTTATTTCAGAGCATACTTCATTTGATAATGTCATCATCCTCACTTTATCCATTGAATAAGGCATATTTTAACTCTGAACTTTTTGAGCTATGTACCTATCACCTTAAAATAAAATATAATGATCAGCACAAAGTACATCTAGCTTGTCATATTATACTGTGGAGCTATGTACTTGTCACCTTAAAATATAATGATCAGCACAAAGTACATCTAGCATGTCATATTATACTGTGGAGCTATGTACTTGTCACCTTAAAATACAATATAATGATCAGCACAAAGCACGTCTTGTGCTATCAATATACACATCAACTGAAAAGAGTGTTTTACTTAAATAAACCGGGTTATATTAAATTTAATGAAACTATTAAAACTAAAAAAAGTTTTAAAGATTACAGCTCTGATAGATTAAAATTAACTATATTTTTCTAATTAATTAAAGTAGGTTTTATTTCATTCTGTTTGTATAATCTGTTCTTAATATATTAATTAATAAAGACTAAGAGTATGTATGTGTGTGTGTGTACTTACCTCATCCTCAGAACTAGGTTTATGGGAACTGTTGTGCTCAAAGCATCAGGCTCTGTCTCTCGTTCACTTCCGCTAGAGTTGTCGCCTTCAATGTTATTCATTGGTTTCTCTAGGGCCTACAAAGAACAAGCACAATATATTAGTCATAAAAATCTGTCACAATTTATTATTTTGAGAAAACAGAAACATACTTTAACAACAACCAGGCTTACGTAACATATTGTTATTAAAACACAATCTAAACACGAATCTTAATTTGATTTTAAAGACAGATACACTCAAACATTACTGTCCAAAATCACTAATTTCCATAACTAAATACTCATAACAAGTTATTATCATATTTTCCTTCAAGAGATCTTAATCTATAATATTTTCAACACTATGAAAAGCAAAACTTTAATATTAAGCTAGATTTGGAAAGCAAAGCTTGATTTAAACATGAATTTTATTAAAATGTACATTAATTGTATTTTATTAAAATGTACATTATATTAATTGGCCATTATCATTTACACAACTTATGTTTTGTAAAGTAAATGAAATTTATTAAAATGAAGTTATTCTTACCTGAAAATTGATATTATAATAAAGCAGTTCTTATTTTTAAGGTTACAAATTGTTGTATATTATAGTACAACTAGATGCTCAAACTCCGAGCATGGTTTTTATCTACAGTAACAGCATTTAAACAACGAGTGTTTTACCATTACTACATAATTGGATGTAGTTGTATTCGTAATTGTAGTCTTATAAACTCAGTCATTGATTAGGTAAATGATCAACACAATAACCCCTTAAACTGTTTTCAAAGGAATACACAAACAACAGTAGTAGCCTCCTTTTTTATACAAAATACCTGTAATTACTTTAACATGATTGCTGTGATTGAACCAAGGTTAAATCAATACAAATATAATTTACTGTTTTGATCCACACTTTCCAATATTTACAGGAATATCAACATATTTTTTTACCCACTTAAAGCTGATTTTTTCAATGTATATTTAATTTTGCTTATTTCCTAGTATTAAAAATTGTTTTAAATTTACCTTTAACAACTTAATCTTAGAAAATAAATTATTTTATAGAATTGATTAAAAGTATTTATATTTTACTCTACATTTGTATAATACTAGCCAATAGCCCTTGCTTCACTACAGGGTGGTTCTCTACGCTTGCTTATTCTTCCTTCTGTGGTTCTCTCTAAACCATTACATAAATACAAAAGCCCAGCTTGTAGCTGTTCTCCTTGATAATAATTATTGACTATAAAGTTTTATAGTCTATAAAACACTATAAGTCTACTTTAGGGAGATACAAAGTAGTGCAATCCTGCCAGAGTTAGTAGAAATTACCTTATACATTTCACAATAAAAACTAAATTAGCCAACATTTTGTCTTTTTTTGTTATCAGCTGTTTGAAATAAATTATTAATCTTATGAAAAACATTAAACGTTGACGGACTGTTTCTACCCCTTAATAATGGAATTTCAAGAAATCCACTCTTTATAGGTATCTATGATACAAACGATAACTTCCCTCCAAGTTTCGTCAAAATCTGTTCTGTGGTTCTGGAGATTACATGAATGAGTACAATGTTTTTGGATTTTATATACTAAGAAGAATTCTTTAACCATGCTACATCATGTCAAATATTCTAACCTTATTCTGCTTCAAACTCTAGTTTTAGTAGCTAATCCAAGTATGATTCGTCTATCCCATCCAAAGACATTTGGTATAACAGGACAATTATGGATAAGTATGTACATATGATCGATCATATGTACTGTTAGTATAGATTGTGAACAGCGTGCTTCAAATTTCAAAAACATTTTCAGTTGGGTATGACTCAATCCTGCAGAACAGTTTCCCTGATAAACATATTCTTATCTTCTCCTCACTTTAAATGTTGGAATCTGTAACCTATTTGGTAAAAAATTCAGTCTTTTCAGTTCCCATGTTCAGAAAACCTAACATATCTTCTCTCTCTGTACAAACAACAATATTATTCTTCCACAACATCATAAAACATTTTTTTCAAAATCAAACTTACACAACTTGTTTAAAGCTTTTTAATGCATTTCCTCAATTTTGAAAAAGAGAGGGATGTGCCTACATTTAAAGAGGACTAAAAAGTTCCTGATTGCAAAGGAGTATTACACTGTGCAGGGTCAACGCTGATGTTTACCTGTGATTTGTATTTGTTTACTGGTGTTTATACATACTTGTTTTAAACAAATTAGAGAGGCCGCCTTCTATTTGTAACTTATTTTCTTTTTACTTCTACCATATACAAACTAGCCATTTTTTGCTTTACTTAGTTTTGTAAAGTATGACTTTTACATATGCATATAAATTGTGTTTGTTTTTTGGCAATAAAGAATAGATAGTTTGATTTGACCTGACATTAAATTCACAAATCCAAAGCCTCCTATAACCATTGAAATGCTCATGGATCTGATCCTTGGAGTGCTTTGGAATGATAAGCATGTAAGTATCCCCATATTCAGCGTTGTACATATTGATAATATTTAATGATTTTAATTTAATATGTTATCTGGCCAACAAAATCATTCCAATCAGTTTACTCAACTGGGAAAACATATATTATGGACACAAACTTGATTCTAGGGAATCTATTTGCATATCATGCGATATCTTGTAATGGTAAATAACTTGTACATTTACAATGATAAATATGGAAAACTTGTTGTTTAAAATATTGAGCGAGTTGCGGTTAAGGAAACAGCCAGTTATTTATGGAACTGTTGACTAGAGATAGTTGAAACTCTATCAGGACAATCATGTATGTCATCCTAATCACCTTCAAACATTGTCATCACAGTAAACGAGCAGCAATTTTAGCATTTGGTATAACAGGTAATTAGTACCTTATAATATGTTACATATGATACTCGTAATTTTTCTACAGTATTATATTAGTAAAATCTTTATAATGTTTTAATATTAAGCTACTATAATAATAAATTAATATTATGATAGCTCAGTATCGTTTTTTTATCCGATTTGAAGAAATGTTTTGGAGCTTGATCATCTTCTTGGTCATCTCATAAACTTTCTAACTTGTTATGAAACTTGTCATAAAGTAGTTAGAAAGTACATGAGATGACCAAGAAGATAGAACAAAGTTCAAAACACTTCATCGATTGGATAAAAAAGGGTACCGAGTTATTATATTAATTTAATAAACTCGCAATAGTTTAATGTTACATATTAACTATATAAAATATTAGAGTAAATGCATTAAAATATTTCATGATCTGATATAAATTTGTTATAACTAAAACTAAAAATAAATCTAAACAAATACAATTTCTTTTAAGAACATTTTTATTTTTAATAGTATTCAAACCCATTAAAGGCTAAAATCTAATAGTACTTATACTTTTCTACCGTTTCATTTTTATAAATATAATGGCATAAATCAGAAGTAAGCCTATTTACATCCAGCATGCTACTGATAATTTTATTTACTTTTTAATTGATCTTTTTTTAACTTTAAATTTACTAGACTAAAAGCTAAAAAGTAAAACATCACCTCTTCATCAGAAGAACGATCACCCTCTTCTTCCGAGCTCCAGACCCATTCTCCGGTGACTGTGCGGTGGAGACGTCCCGAAGTACCCGGCTGTCTCTTGGTAGCCTTTACATAACAACCCATCATTGTATAAAAACCATCAATAAATTCTAACTTAAAATGATCTAAATAAAATGTTGACTTAAACCTAATAAGGATTAACTAATATATTTAGTTCATAAAATTGTTATTTTAGCTCCCCTATATGATATGAAATAAACATTTAGTCTACCTATGCCTGGATTGTAAGAAATATGTCATTTAGTGAAATAAAATTATTTCTTTAGTTTGTAAAATAAACAAAACCTATTTATTACATTTCTGGGTCTGCGGTTACAAATATACCCATACATAACTAGCGTATTTGTATGGGTGAGTGGGATAGTTATCACCACCTTATGTGTATGGGTGGGTGGGAGGGCCATAACTACCGAACGTGTATGGGTGGGTGGGAGAGTCATAACCACCGTATGTGTATGGGTATGTGGGAGGGCCATAACTACCGTACGTGTATGGGTGGGTGGGAGGGCCTAAACTACCGAACGTGTATGGGTGGGTAGGAGAGTTATAACCACCGTATTTGTATGGGTGTGTGGGAGGGCTATAACTACCGTCATTGATTATATAAACCTACAAGAGATAAACCATCTAATAGGTATATTTGTGGCAGTAATTTTGTTAGTTTGTGTGGCCCGCAACCACAGCTGGTTTAAACTGCATTACATTTACATGGGACTACACTAGCGCTCCACAATGGACCACAAAAACAGCTGATATTTTGAGACTCAAAATTTAACATTGGATGGGAAATCTATTTGTGTATAAAATCAATGCTACCGTACATGTATAGGTGGGTGGGTGGGAGGGCCATAACTACCGTACGTGTATGGGTGGGTGGGATAGTTATAACCACCGTACGTGTATGGGTGGGTGGGAGAGTTATCACCACCGTAGTTGTACGGTTGGGCAAGTGCTTTGACAAAAAAAGAAAGGTTCTAGCTATGTTACAAAAATTAACTAATGTAATTAAAAGTAAATTTGTAATGGAAAAACAGTTACATCAGACATAGACAAACTTTTTAAGAGGAGGGTCAAATAAAATAAATTATTTTCTAGGCCAAAATTATTATTTTACTTTTTTCTCATAGCTATTAAGCAAAATAGTAAAATGTTTCTTGGCTAGTTGAAAATAGATTCAATTGCATTTTGAAACCCCTGATATGATTCCGAATATCATGGATTAAAAGATAGGTTTCTTCTCAGGAGTTTTAGGTTCAATTTATTGATTTCACTGAGAAGATTTGTAAAAATTGCGAAGTCTAAAAGCCATACAATATTTTTCAAATATTCACACATTTCCATTCCTTTTTCTTCCATGGAATACATTATTTTGTCTTTTAATCCAAACTTATTCGCAAACCTGTCCTGCACCTTACTTTAGTGTAGTCAAGTATATCAGAATATTCAAACTATGATTAGAATTACCAGAATATTTAGAGCCTAGAAACTCATGAAATTGTCTACGACTGAGTGCTAGTAGACGAATGAATGATATTAATAAGCTTAATAGCAACATCAAGCACATGTTTAATGTCTAGGGCAGATTTACTCAGAGCTTCTTCATGTAAGAGACACTGTCATATTCACTTTCAAAGACGTGATAGTTTCTTTAAAAATGCCTAATCCTTTTATTGTTGTCATCAATGAATGCATGCAACTAAGTCTTTTTTTTTAGATTTTTTTTAGATTTTCTCGAGATTTTTTCGAGATTTTTTTTAGAAAATCTCGAATGTTTAGATTTTTTTTTTTTTTTTTTTTTTTTTTAACCACAGAATGTCACATACTTGGAGCATAAAAATTTCAGAAAATGCTTTGTTACTTTTTGCAGCATCATATGTTATAGTGTAACTGCTATGTGGCTAGCTTTTGAGAACAGTTTGATTTTTTAAATATTTATTGCCTTGACAGTTTTTTATGTGGAGCTCCTCCATTTACTTCCATTCATCGGTAACAGTTTCATAAGTGGCATTGTTATAAAGTGTCTTGGGAGGTTGAATCTTTTAATACTGGTGCAGCTTCATAGCAAATGAGGTGCACAGGTTTATCCTTATTAGGCGTGATTAAGTATTTCCAAGTCCACTCATCTTTAAAAACATAATATTCTGAATCAGCTTCATGTTTTTACTACAGCTGCAGTGGTCACTAACACTGATGAACAGACTACTTGATTTTCTGAACTGCACTGACCTTGAGAACAAACAAAAATGGCAGGACCTAATACATTCTTAACTTAACTGAACAACACACGCTTTGTAATACATATTCAAAACCATGTCTGGACTCACTAGCCTGAGGGCTGCACTTTTCCCATTACTTAATACACCAACAGGTTGTATAAATCCAATCAGATGATGTAATATTAAATATAATAGTTATGAATCAAATAATCATATACAAATGTACATTATCGACAGAAAATAAATATCTAGAATTGAACTGCTGCTTCTAGTAACAGTTTAGGAGGTTTCCTCACTTATCTACAATCTCTACAACTGATGGATCAGTGTAAATACGTTTTCTTGACCAAGTAAATAACACACAAACTACGACCAAGTACATGTATATAAGAATTAAAATTCTTAACCATTTCTAATTTGAATTTAAAATCCAATTTGTTTATGTATATGCTCTGATTACAAAATATCCAATAAATAAATCCAGGAATAGACCAAGTAAGACCAAAAGATGGGGTGCAGATAGCTTATAATTATGAAATGTACCTATACTGGTTTAAAATTAAAAAAGAAATTATTGTTTATGTTATCCCCAGTCATGCAAACAATTAACCAATTACATACTTACAAGGTTGCATCCTTAAGAATCAAAAACTTGGATCATTAAAATTTCTCAACCAACACATAATTCATTGTAAGTTCCCAAATTTTTTTACCCAACAATGAGTGAATGTTTGGTAAATAAAGAAATGAACTATTTGATTTTATTTTAAACGATAGCATACACTAGTGTACAACAGGATTATGTAGAATGCTACTCAAATACTCATTTATTAACACAATAGAACAACAGTCATGAATGTAGCTGAAAACCTCTTTACATTTATATACATAAAATATTAACGTACAATTTTCATCTCAAAGTATAACTAGAATGTTATGCTTTTATATTTTTTACAATTAATAATTATGACCTACAAGAATGGTTTTTAAGTAAAACATACCTCTCAGATTTATTATAGCCACAAAACTTGAAAACAGACCAACTATTAATCTACTATTAATTTTATAAATATCATTTAATGATTCTTAAAGTATTTTAAATTCAATATTAATATAAGAAGGTAATTACAAAAGTTACAATTCTTTTTAATTCCATTTGTTGGATGGAAAAAGTTATGGGAAATTTATTTCTGGTAGTAGTACAGCGCTAAACAATCCATATGCACTTGCATTGATAATTATTGTTAATACCAATACATAGAACAACAGCCTTTAGTAAGTCCTTTACAGTTACCGCCTGCAGGCTTTGGAATTGTCTACCTGACAGAATCAAAGCTATCAATGAGCGTGCCCGCTTCGGAAGGGAGGTCAAGAGCTGGCTGGCGCAGGGGTTGCAGGGCTGATGGTGGTGCAGGGCTGCATGCATTGTGGGCGAACTAAGCGAAAGATGAAAATAAGTCATTTCCTCTCATGTTCATTTTTCTTTTATTCTTTTGCTTTTCCTCAGAATTGAGTCTTTATTTTTCTTTAAAATTGTTATGCTTTTTTCTTAGTTTAATTGTTTTTTGTTAAAATACGTTTTATTTGCATAACATTTTTATCTAGTAAAAAATTTAATTTTTTTATCTATAAATTTGTTTATTCCATTAATCTAGATAATTTAGTAAATCTTTTTATTTCTAAAGTTTTAGATTATAATTTGTGATTCTTATTTTGTTTGTGTATTGTTAAATATTAATTGAAAATGTTTATTATTATTGTTATATGTTTACACGGTTAAGTGGGAGAGAAGACTTTATAGTCCTAACTTCACCACTTAATAAAGGCTTTTTCATTCGTTCATTTATCAGGCAGTCACAATGGTTGAGGCACTTATTGTTCTGATTGCCCCCTACGGAGTTGATTGAAAAAAAATAATAATTAAACTAAAATGTATTGCAACTTTGTAGTCTTAATGCTGAAGACACTATGTTGAAGACATTATTTTTATTTGGCACCAATCATTCATTGAGGCTAAACAACATTACATTACGAACAATTGCCTATACCCCACCTATTGTCCAAGATTTCCTAAGGATTTAGCTAATGCTGGATAAAAATCTTTTCTCAACTTCGAACATGGAATAAGCAGTGTTTTACTTAACAGGAACATTTCCAACTATCTGCATCTATCTAAAGTGTACAAAATAGCTAATCAGTAAGGCAGCAGACTTTAGATTGGAAAAAATCATTATAGAGTACCAAAAGTGCGATGAATCAAGTCGACATTGTACGTTTTCATAGTAAAACTATTATATCGATAGAATGTAACTCATTGAGGCCCATGACTATTGAAATATGAGTAATTTATCATACAAGAGCAATACCATAGTAAACAATTGTCAGATCTTTTACTGAAATATTTAAATATTTTAAATATATGAATTTAACAAAAATAACGATCCTAACAAAATTAAACAAACATACATGCAAAGAAAATCATCTTTAACATTTTCCATATTCAAAGAAAATGTACAATATCAACAGAACTATTTATATAACGCTTTTCGACAAACTTACTGACAAGCAGTTATTAACTATTTTATCATCCCAGACAGGAAAAAAACTTGAATATCAACATTAGTCTTGGAGAGAACATGTACAATTATAAAAATTAAGCCTGACAATTGTAATTCAGACGATTGTGAAATAAAGGTTTCAAACTCATGAAAATCAACATTGAGCCACAAGTAACGCATGCAACAGAAACAGCCCAGTATACTTCCATGTTGCCTCACATCCTCATACCCCCATTTCTTACCTGTACCCCACAATCCCTCACTTGAACAGGAGGCTTTAGCCCCACATTGGGGGTGTTACATCCTCTCCTGACACAGCCTAGATAATGCATCTGCCGCATGTAATACATGTATTCTACCATCGTTTCCTGAGACCAAGGGATGTTACTCTAGAATCAATCACTTTTGTGTTATCTTACAGCAGTGACATTCAATTATTATGAAAACACTCCATGTCCCTGTTCTTCATACAAATACAGTTTTTATATAACTACCATACATAAATACATCAGCTCTTCAGTAGTTATTACAACCAAACAAAATATTCATGGTTCCTAGAACATCAAGTACTATCTGACCAACTGTCTGAAGTAGTAATATTAGAAACAAAATGTAAGTTGTATTTCAAAGCATGGCTTGTTGATTTATCTTTCTCATCTGTTCGCCTTCTTTTTTGCCACTCCTATTTGATTAAGGTTGGTTGACTTTGACAGTCATGATCAAAACTTTCAACTTAACTCTAAGGTAAAAAACCTCTTAAAAGACCAAATAAATATGATTGATCCAATGAACTTATATTCTTTTCAGCTTAATTTCTATTAGTCAACAGAATTATAAACAAAAAATAGCTCCTCTTATATTTGTGACGACTCTCCTGGGTAGATGCATGCTTTACAACTACCTGATCAGAATATCTCTGAGTCATTCTGTCTTTGAATATTAAGCATTTGAATACACCCTTCCTTCGTCCACTAAAAATGTATTAAACTATTATGTAATATTGTTAGACAACACAGGTTAAGTTAACAGGAGCGTCATAAGCAGAGGATGCTCAGTAGAGAAATGGTATATTGGAGAGATAGGACATCAGCAAACTTACCTTAGAAGACAAATTCACTAACACCAGAGTAGTAGTAACATACACAAAAGAAATACATAATCACACAAATGTTCTCTTTTTTGTGTGGTTTTGTTTATTTTGTGTATGTTACTACTACTCTGGTGTTAGTGAACTTGTCTTCTAAGGTAAGTTTGCTGATGTCCTATCTCTCCAATATACTAATTCCTGGCTTAGTGCCCTTTAACTTAACCTAAAACAGTGGAGAAATTGTAATACTAATTTACGCGGAAATCAGCGGGCAAGTGGACCAACTTTTTTTGACAACTAACTTAACAGTTAGTTAATTTTGTACATGTAGTTGGTTATAAAAATAACTAAGTCAAGTAAGTAACCAGCTACCTCCCAACTAATATTAATCTTTCTTCTGCTGTTAGTTGGATATTAGTCTACTCTATTAGCAATACAGATTAATGTTAATGTTAGTTCATTCATAACTACAACCTGATGACACTTTAACTCACCTGTATAGTCTAGTTAAATAAAGACCATGTCTTACAATCAGAATCTAATCGCAACAAAAACTGTTTTAAATTAATAATTCTGTGAAATGTACTTTTCACAGTAATGGAAGTTTTTTTTAAAGCAACGTTGATTTTTAACTCAGAAACAAAATTAAAATAGCTGCTTCAGTTCAGTTGCACGAGTTTTGTATCTGAACAGAGTTGTTTTGTATCATAATTTAAAGATAGGTTTTTAAACAGTAACTTATTTTGTCATTTAAAGACTAACTAACCACAGGTCCCCGTCTAAAAAATGATCTATAGATACGAATTACTGCAATTCGAATGTGTTTGACTTATAATAAAAATTAATTTTATTCATTGTTCTTTAACTGGTGGATGAGAAGTGTTACAATGTCACTGTGAAAAGACTATTGCAAATGTAAACACTAAAACAATCGATTGTATTGGAAAACAATTAAAATTAACTTGTTGTTTGTCACATCACTCCTTATCAATACACTTCTCTTCTCATGCATGGTACTGCTGTTGATGTTTACAGAATTAATTGGCTCAACAGATAACTGATGATAAATTACAATTGCACTAGCCTCAAATTTATAAAACTTTCATAGCTACCATTTCATTAAACACAGCACATTATTTAAATAGTCATTAAAAAAGTGGGCTACCTTTTGCACTCGTGTCTCTAGACTTGGACCAATGGCTACTAGAGTCTGCTGAAGGTACTTTCGGTCTTTGGCTTTCTTGAAGAAAGGATGTTTCAGCAACTCTGTGGCTGTTGGCCTGTAATCAAATTGTTACATAACAGAAATATTATTTGACGATTAGTAAGAATTAATTTACTTTAAACTATTGATTATATTTGACAGGTATTGTTAATTTTATCAATATTATACAAAAGTAGATGGTCTTTTGTATTGGCCTAGTTTGGCTGCTTGGACTGCGACCTAATGAAAGCACTAGGGAGAGAGAGAGAGATAAAGTTAATCGTGGAAGTGACAGAGAAAATTTATTTACACACAGAAGAAACCTCTATATGCACTAAATATAACATGCAGTCATTTTCTGTCTGACCCAATTATAGTTTCACGTACAAAATTATATGCGCTGGTTGTCTTAAGTGCAAACAATCTAAACGTGATACTAAGAATATAGGCAGATTCCTAAAACCATTAAGCAGAAATCAGTTTTTGCTCAACACATTACAGACCACAACCATTTAATGAGCCATGTTAAAGAAGGCCTCAAATGTTGCATGTATGCTAAAAAGGCATGCATAAAATGAAATGATAAACAAGAGTACGAAATTAATCAAGAACAAGAACTAGTGCCCAAAGAAAAATTACAGTTAAAATCTCACTCCATCTTCAACAAAATAATAAATGGAAAAATGTAAGAAAAGCTCATCTTTCCTCATATGAAAAGGAGGAGGGAATAGATAACTGCAATCACTACCTGTCACGACTCCCGTACGCCTACATGTTTAATGTTTATGAATGTGTATTTTGTAGGGTTTTAATTTTAATTTTGATTCACGCTCTGAAGATGTCCAGTTCTTAATGAAACGTGTGAGCACTAGATTTGTAAGAACATAGCATTTCTTGATTATCTGGTGGAGATAAGGCCTATTCTATGTCGATATTGTAGCACATTTCTGAAAAATTAAATCAAATCTATTAGAGCACTTTATGTACTTTTGTATGTATACTTAAAATTATTTTGATACTGAAAAAATATTTTTTTATGAGATCTGTGGGTTTAGTGATGTAAAAAACACATTTGTTGAAAATTTTGAAGTATTTTTTATCATATACACCTTAGTTGTATAAGGAAACACCAAAAACAAAAATAAATCACAAGAAGCTTAATAACTATTACTAAATAGTAAACTTTAATATACTAACAATTCATTACATTGAGTAGCAATGTATTCAACTTAGTGTGCACAAAGGGCTGATTAAGTGTAAAATAGGTTCTTGGTTAAAGTTACATTTAAAATTAAGTTGGTTTTAAAATACTATAAAACGTAAATAATTGTTAATTTGTTGATTTGTACATCACGGGATTTGCGTTTGTCCCAATTGGCTGCTATTCTTTGTAACGCCACAAATAGTACAGTTTAACATTTCTATTTTTGAGGTTAGAATTTGAAATGGTATTTCACTAGAAACGTGCTGCCCTTAGTAACAACAGGAATAAGATTTCTAGTTCAATTTAGTAGTTGTTAGTCCACAGTACACAGGAGCTTACATTAGGTAGTGTACTTTGTAGGGGGTGGGGAAGACAATAAGTAGAGACAGATGGTTCCAGGTTATGTAGACTTAAACAACTAGTCAGCGGAAAAGCATGAGTGCACATTTGAACATAATAAAGGTTGTGTTTAAAGTGAAAATGAATTTTGGAACAAATTAGGGGGGGGAAAAATTAGACTTGAACAACCAGCTTGGTAAAATTATCTAGTATATAATTAGTATGCCAAAAACAGTAGAGATTATGCAAATCTGTGTGGTTGTTGACTAGTCTGTAAAACAAATAAGAAAACAGTACTTCAAAGTTTTCTTACAAAATGATGTACATGAGAACTCTCACTTGTTAATTTCAATCAGGGATCACATTTGAATATTAATAATACTTATAATGGGTCCAAAGTTAGCCAAAATAACTGGACAGCGTATTTCTCAGGTGTGGTATTCACAATGCCAATCGCAACCTACACTGTCATGTTAGTTCCAGTGTTCGTTACCAGGATTTTCTACTGAAGATGTAGCTTTCCAATCGCCTTATAATGTTGGATCAACACCAAGAACTTAAAATGCAATTTTACCATTCCAGAAATTAAATCTTTGGCCTCAAGTTTCGGAGGGCAGTTGCATATCACTTGGCCATCAAGTCTCTGTAATACATTACCTAAGATTTTGCTCTTCAAAGCTTATGACACATTCTGATTACCATTATCGTACAATAAAGTATAAATAGGTTACAAAGAAATCCTGCAGCTCCTAAACACAAAACAAACTAACCTTTTAGAGGGATCCTTTTGAAGACAGTCTATTACCATCTTGCGGAAGGTCTTGCCATACGCCTTGTACTGATCTCGCTCCTCTGCACCTGTATCAAGTGTGGGCGGATCATTCTGGAGAGTAAGCATCAGCACTTTCATGGGTGGGTACTTGTGGTAGGGGGCAGTACCTGTGGCCATTTCAATGGCAGTTATTCCAAAAGACCATATGTCTGCCTTGAAGTCATACCCCAGATCCTGTTAACAACCAAACAATATCATATGAAGTAATTAATTAATAAAATATCAGACAGTACTTTGGAGTTCCTGGCCCTAAATATCTGTTTTATGATAAACTATTGATAAAATAATAGGTTACAACTTTATACACTACTGTTATGCGATAGTGTTTACTGCTGTACAAAGATATGTAATGAATATTAGGATAAAATAAAACTAAATTAAATAGTTATTTCTTATAATCAGAGTTTTTACTTGTTGTAAAATTGTAATTTAAAACTAATTTACACTTTTACACAAAAAATTAGACTCAAATCAAGTTATTTATAAGAGTTTAATTAACACCAATCAAAAAGTTATTTATGTTTGTAACAACAGCCTTTTTTACAACCAGTTCATTTAAAGCATTATCTACTTCTTTGAATAAAAACAAGACCACAAGGTTACTACGCCATACAAGTCCATTCTCATCCTCTTCTGATAGTGTTATCAGCAAGGCCACTGCCTACATTGTGGTCATGTTCAAGATAAGGCACAATGAACTCTTCAATTTTATCATCTTGTCAGGTGAACTGATCTTCCTTAGTAATCTTAACTTTTGGCGACACAATAACTAATTATGGTCTTAAATGAACAAGTAAATATGGCAAATACCAATATTACTCTACTTTTATTTACAGAAATATACATATATTTTTGGAGCAATGAATAAGGTTTTTATTGTTCTTCATAACAAACTGTCACGGGTATGTATAAATTCCTTTTATGTGTATACAGAACGATGTTTTATATATAAAATACAAAGATATTAACCCTACAAGTGAAAATGGCAAAATATTAAGCAACTAATACTTTCGAGTTAACTGGTAGTTACTTAAAATTAAGCGGTTATATGCATGTATTTATTTATTATCAAGGCACAGATATAAGATGGATATAGGTTGAAATGAGTGTGATGGGTACAGGTCTTTGTTACATACAAATACTAACTCATATTAAGAAAAAGCCATTTTTTAATAGCCCGATGTCACCAAAAACATACAACAAAAGATGCCTCTCAATGCCAAAAAATTGAAACATGACAAAACATTCACACAACCAAAAATAACACATGCAATGAAACTTTACTTGAAACCACTAACACTGTAGATAGGTTACTCAAGATAGATAGAAGAATAGTCAGGACAATTATTATAAAAAAAGTGTAAAAAAGACTAAGTTTGGAGACTAGCCTCTGATGAAACAGTCTATAAAGAAATGGAATCAGTAACATTTGAAAAGAAACACGTTTCATTTTTATGTGGAAACAAGAGAATAGGATAAGCAGAAGAATTTAGAGAAATTATGGAAAAGTAAGAACGACATCAGGTGGATCACAGAAATCAAGGAGAATGTGAGAGTGCTACAGATTACAGTTGAGGAGTTGAAAGGAAAGTCAGACAAACTCAAAATACTTCAAGATAAACACACCACACTATCTGTGAAAACTAATAAGCAAAGACTGGAAGAGTAATTTCGGATAAAGAGAGAAAAACACAATTCGAGTGGATAAAGAAGTATTGGACAAAAAACCTAACCCATTTAGCGGTGTGCAAGTAGAAGTTTTAAGAGTCGAGTTTTTAGACATAATTTCAAGTTCAAGTTTTTTTTCGAGTCAAGTATTTAACCCTTAATTTGCAAAAATGAAAACAATGAAATTAAGTAAGCAGTACATTCTAACGCTATTTATTTAGTTCGCTGAATAATTAATAAAGTTTGGAAAACTGTTTTAGAATCTATGAAATGATATCTATTCATAATGATATATGTTAAATAAACTGTAAAATAATATGTGAAATATTTGTCATAACTTATAATATAAAAAAGAGGCCTAAAATAAATTCAGAGTAAAAATTTAAAATATTGAAACTAAACAAAAATTGTAATCTGGCGCTAAAAACAGTATAATCTATGACGAAAGTTTAACTATAAAATTTAATTAAATCAAACTTACAAACTTAAATTAATTTTCTTAGTATATAAAGAATACAGCAATAGACATGGAAAGAGTCACTAAAATGCATTTTATTTTATTTTTATTATATTTCCCACAGTACTTTGCATACCGTACTAATGTTTACAAGTTTCAAAAGTTCACAAACCTATTAATGTATGTTTTTGTTCAATTGAAAGTTAAACCTAATAATCCATAAAACAGTTGTTACACAATAATATGTTCTTTTCAGCAAACCTCAATTTCACGATTGACTACAATGTTTTGTTTTCATTAATAGAAACAAAATAAATAATTGTCAATAATTGACTAACTAGCAATAACACTGCCGACTAGTCAAGGTTAAACTTGTTTCCATTTTCATTGTACTATTCGTACTTCCATGTGTCAAGTTTAGTTGTCAAGAGATGGGCGTTATTTAACGAAACAGGATAAATAACATGGTTACAGCAATGTAACATGTTATAGATTTAACAGGTTACACGAAATACCCGGTTATTTTTGTTGTAACTCCCAGTCATGATGCATGATAAGGTTATAACTAAAATATAACTGTAATACATAGTGGTAATGGAGAGTAAGTATAGCTTTCTGAAAAGTAAATGGAGCTATAACTATAATGGAGCATACGAAACTTAAAAGACTCTTGCATGTTACAGTTAAATTATCGATAAAAGAAGAACTTTGAGCATCAAGCAACGCCCATAACTCATTATCGTAACGTAACATAAATTCATCTTCATTACCTTTGGTAACTTGGAACGTTAGCTAGACCAGCCACAACGAACTACGAGGCTTTGAGCATAATGGAATGACATAACAGGTTATCAAAAAAGTAAGTAATTCCCATCTCTAGTGTAAACATCAACAAAAACTGAAAACAAAATGGATAACAAATCGAATCCAGGGCTAGCAGTACATTTTATATTGCGACTCGTCGAGTTGGCAATGTACTGGTAGTAGCTACATTAATCGGTATTTCACTATTTTATTAGTCACGGTGCCAGATAAAAACTGTTCCGGGCATTCTATCTAAATTTATTATAGCTTTTCAATTTCAATAGTTTATGTTCCATGCGTAGTTTCTGATATAGATTGAACGTGATTTAATTAAATCTGTCCGAAATTGTCAGTCTTAGAATAGTTTTAGTCATGAACTTTTAAAAGATGGACCTGAAATAAATGCAACTGTTAATTTCAAATTTTAGTAAAAGTTATGTAACAAAGTTTTTAAATGGTTCGATGATTGATTCTTTATGATCAGTTATCACATTTTGTATGAATAACTAGTGACGGCTATTTGGAACAGCTTATTTGGACATACCTTCTTTATAAATAACAAGAATACTTTTCGCCGTAATCGCCATGGCCGTACGATCGTAATTGGTGTGCATGAATCACGAATCTGGATACATTGCAAGAACATCTCCGGTTACAAATACGATATTATGATCATACTTTAAATGCAATTGCCTAAATAAAATACTTATCTTCATAATCTATTATATAAATGTGACTTTTGTCTTGATTATAGCATTTTATTCTCAAAGATATGGCAAAACATAACTCGATTTTTTTCAAGTTTTTTTTTAAATCTCGAGTTTGAGTTAAAAAACTCTAATTTCGAGCTACTCGCACATCCCTACATATAATGATGACCAAAGTGGTCCAAAGATGGCTATAGAGTAATAATAATTACCTAATTAGTCAGGACAACTAAAGGACCTAAACTAGAGCCTGTCATGGAACTTAAACGAAAAGTATTGATAGGGTGCCTCTGGACAAAACACAATCCCTCCCCACCAACCAATATGAAAATACCGTAGGTTTCTCTAGTAGTTTCAAACTGTGGACTACTCTCTTCAGTAACTAAAAGCAATATTAGCTTCAGAATCAGAATCAGAATGAGAAATACTTTATTACATGAACTTTGAGAACAGTTATAGCGTCATATATTATACATTATTAGATAGTAAGATAAGTAGTCATTGTTCTATCTTGTCGATGAACTCCTGGATGGTGTAAACTGGGTTGTCAATCAGCCAGGCATGGAGCTTACGTTTCAGGAGGTCGCCTTTTAGTTGTTTGAAGTCTGCCGGGAGGATGTTGTACAGTTTACTGCCTATAGAGCTGGGTTTCTTATCATGGAGTGTTGTTCGATGTTTTTGAATTGGGATTCTTGCTTTATGTCTTGTGTTGTATGGGTGTGATCTGTTTTCCCTAGGTAGTTCAAGTCTGTCTACATGCAGTATGGCTTCCTGAATGTAGATTGCTGTGACTGTCATGATCTTTAGCTCTTTAAAAGCAGGTCTGCAGCTGTCAAGGTGTCCCAAGCTGTCCAATGTTCTTATTGCCTTCTTTTGAATTGTCAAGACTCTCTTTATATTGAGTGCAGATGTTCCTCCCCATACAAGGATTCCGTATCTGAGATGAGTTTCCAGCAAGGCGTGGTATGCTACTTTTGCTGAGGCGGGGTTACAAATGTGCAGGATTCTTCTAATCACATAGACTGCAGAGTTGAGCTTCTTACAAAGCTTGCTGATGTGCGGACCCCAGGTTAGGTTAGCATCCAGGAGGATTCCAAGGAGCTCAGTTTCGTCAGTTTGATTAACACCAGGCAGGGGTGGGATATGGTCGCTTCTTCTTCCAAAGTTGATTTGTTTAGTTTTTGATGGGTTTGCAACCAAGTCATTCTTTGCAACCAAGCTTTTGTTAGTTACACCAACAAAGTCTCATTTGGCCACTGTCCTCAGAATAACTATATAGAACTTAGTTCTACAATGAAAACGAGACAAATTAGAGGGACCGGAATTGATGAAGAAAAGTGGAGTTTTCTAGAATGGGATAATTTATAAAGTAATAACAGAGTAATCCACAAAAGCATATAACTGAAATAAAGCAGTTGTAACTAGGAGGCTAAGACAATGGTTTAGCTGCTTCCGTAGTCTGTAATTCACATTAAGTCATTGGTCTGATTAGCCAGAATTTGGATCATCTAAGCAGGCAAGGGAAACTGAATCTCAACTGGGCATCTCTCCGCAATATAAGCCACACAATATATTTATATTTTAATTTGACAAAATGATGTCCCCAAATTGTTATCAAATACTAATTTTGTAATCAATAACTGTTTTGAACAGATTCAAAACAGTTTCAACAAAATTGTCAATTGCACCCACTTAAAAAAATAAAGTTTATTCTTACCATATAATGAACACACACTGGGTGAAAAGACAGTGGCATGCTACTAATTATTAATACTGAACAAAAAATAGAATAACTAACTGGAAGCAACTTGAAACAAATAAACTAATATTTTTTTATGCTTATTCTACTCACCTGCTCCATTACTTCTGGAGCCATCCAACAAGGAGTACCAACGAAGGTGTGCCGCACCTTCTGACGTGAGAGATCTCGGCCTGTCGCTAGCCACGCACTCACACCAAAGTCTGCTATTTGAACTGTTCCGTCTTCTCCTAATAGGATATTGCCGGCCTTGATGTCCCTAGAACATAATCAACAGTAGTACATATTATAGCTGTCTTAATTCAGTCATATGTAGGAAGACAAAATTAGGTATCATGTCAACATTTTTGTACACCGTTTCTAAAAAGGTGTGTTGGTAATGACCATAAATATAAAAAAAATAGAGAAAATATAATTTTGGAATAGTTCTTATTAAACTTTTAAGTATTGGGTACAAAGTAACACAAAATATATACTACCAGATTTCCCAACATATGATTTTCAAGAACTTTTTAGCCTATTCTTCGAATTTTTAGTAGCGTTGTTCAGACCATCTAAGATTCGCTTATTGAGTTTTAAATGAGATCTTAAAGCAATGTGCTATTATTACTTTTTTTTAATAATGGTCCCTCAAAAGTCCACTACCTTCTTTAAAACTACAATCTTCTCATTCACACTACTATCAACTTTTATTTCTATTTTAGACATGGGCAATTTCATTATGAGTACAAAAGCTAATAACTTAATTAACTTGCAAATTGACTGGTGCCATAAGAGAGGGTATCACGTACACTCTAACTGAAGCTTCACAAGGCAAGTTGTATTCTCTCACTTCACACAAGAAGAACGTAATCTGTGATAACATTAGTACTCAAGTGCATCTTGCATATCCTGGCCACACAGCAAGTAGTACTCTCAGCATAATGTTTCCTCAGCTCTAGCTGGTACTCAGCTGAGTATCTGAATTTTACACCCTATACACTATGGACAGTGACTACCACATGATGTCAATTACGGCGATATCATTTCTTCCTAGCTCTGTGTAAAAAAAGTAAATAAAACAAAAAATTCAACCAGAACATTGCTAAATAGAGCATAAGTAGAAATTAACACAAAGAAATTTTATTTTTTCTAAGAACATAACTGTAATTGTTACATGAGCTGTACTAAATTTGGCAGCATCTTCCTGCACCACACCACTTCAAATATACTTGGCTCTTAAAAGAAGCACATTTGGAAACTTAATGATAATAATGATTTATTCCATGATTTAAAAGCATATTATAACCCTCTTTACAATCGGAACTACGCTGCCACAGTTACCAGTGTATAGTGGCAAAGCAACTCAAAACTAACACAGTGAAAAACGTTTTATAGTTTGGTGATCAAAATAGTCTAGTACTGGTTTCTAAAAAACCTAAGGTGAAGGAATTTAATCAGAATTAAAAAATTAACTAATTAAAACAGCTGACTGGAGCCCAGCTTTGTAATAGTCTCAATAAAGCCCAAACAATATTTGAAAGAAAACAAGATTAGCATTTCAGATGCTGACATAGTTTTTTTTTTTGTTTATTTTAAAAGGGAACATATGGTAGTCTTTCTTCAAAATTCTGAATACGCTGCTTTGATTTAAGTCTAAATCCTTACAATGCCTTCTAATTGAGGTTCCTAGATTTTCCTTGACAATAACATGTACAGTTTCGATATTTTCAAGAGATTGACCTGCCTGAGCAGTTCTGGTCTCTTTATATCCAACTACTGATGCATTGTCTCAACCAAAAATTGTGCGGAGCTTACGCAATGTTTTGGCAAAACATTCCCTGTACTTGTAATGCACTTAAACAATAGTAACACTTTTACCTGTCATGTACCTATCTATGCTGGAAATGGGAGTTGTTACTGATAAAATCACTAGGTATTTCGGGATTCCTAACTGATAAGATAACAAGGTATTCAATCCAGAGGTCTTTTTGAAATATATTTTATTTTGCATATCATTCCATTCATAAACTGTTATATTTACTGCGATTTAATCAGGTAAAAACAACCTTTCTAAACACACATGTAAAATTCCAATCACTAAACACTAGATAAGTATAGCTGAGTAAAAACAGTCAACTAAGAGTACAACTTAAACAAAATGCACATTTTACCACAAATTAAATTTTTCACTTGATTTTGAAAGCATTTGTTTCCCAATGTACTACGGTCTAAATAAAATATAATACATACGATACAGTACTGTAAAATTCAAGCCTAAAACTAAACTAACAAGCCAAAATGGAACAAGTAAAACTGATCACTAAAGAGTCTTTTGATTTATTCCGGCCTTTTTTGTTAAATTATCAACGATCATGATTTTATAGAAAATTCTATATGAAACTTTTTAATGAATTTAATATAAAAATTGTTACCTTGTAGTGGCCCATCAAATTATTAGGAGTTATTTTAAGCATCTTCTTTTATTATTTAAAATGAAAAACTTCCTTCCAGAAGAAAAATTCAAGTTAAACCAAAACTATGTGTGGCTGTAACATTTACACGTCAAATTCGTGCAATATTTTTTTATTAGCATAGTTATCCCCAAAGTTGAAAGGGTCAACAGATGTTTGCAGTGGAAGGAGGCCAATGTCACTTGCCGATGTCAGTAGGAGTAGCTAGCTGCTCCTTGCCCCACAGACCCAGATTCTAATCCATTCTTATCACATGCAGAATTTACATTTCTCCAAAGTACAGTAGTTCAGTGACAGATAAGAGGCAAATTTAATTGTAGTCCATTAATATTAGATAGTTATTAACATCATTGTTATGATTTAAAATTATGTAATTGTGGATGTTAAGTATTCACTACAGCTGACTATATTTTGTAATACAATATACAGTCATTGTAATATCCTGACAAAGAAATTTTTATTCAACCAGGCCCTTTTTAGATTAAGGAATACAGAAAACTATTGCAGACTTTATTTTACTTGAATCATACAGTTAAAATTTAAGTTATAAAATAAATCTCTAAAGGTTAGATTGGTTCTCACTTCGTGTACTTCTTTTAAAAGTGTCAAACAGATATATTTAAATGCTGATTTTTTTTTTTTCTTTCCAAAAAGAGAAATTGTATTCAATTAGTGTAGGGCTACTCACTTTTGATAAATGAAAAATCCCTTCTAACTAATTCTACAAGTATTTTAACAGAAGTTAAATTAAATAGAAAGATACAAATAGTGTAGTTATTTAAAATATATATTTTTCATGTGTGGATTAAACAAAATTGTTTATGTTAAAAGTACACTTTTGCAAGAGATCACTCCTGTTTTGAGTTTAAAATATTTATAAAATTATCTGAAAATAAACTATACTGTAATAAATTAAATTTTAATCTCATAAATATATTTTTCTTAACGATAAAAACTGACTGAGAATTTTATAAAGTTTATAAAGGCTCAAAAAGATTTAAGAACACAATGTTTAATAGTTAAAAATATAAACATCCCCCAAAATGAACTGTTTCGATCTACTAAATGTGAAATGAGGATGTTCAATGAGTGGCTGACAGGGGGGAGGAGCTCAAGGGCAGTCTAGTGAGTACTCTGCCAATACCCTGGCCAGCTGGCTCACATAGAGTAATCAATCCTGACATTGACTTTCTGGCACCAATATACAAAGGCCAAAACAACAGTAAAAATTATTTTCAATCAACAGATTATAACAAATTAACAATTTTAGATCTATTATTTACAAAATGTACTTTAAACCTTTACTTAGAATACAGCAGCCCCTGGTTGTAACACAAAGTTTGACAGCATATGACCTAGATTATATGGCCAACTGACTGCGGTATAATTAAACAACTAACACATACACTCTTATTTAATTATTACAGTATATTAACAGTTAATGTTAACTTACACTGTTAATAGTACCTCTACTTGAATACAGAGCTTAATTGTATCCATATGAAAGATTAGTCAAATTGGAAATGAGAGCATAAATGTTAAGTAAATACAAGATCTAAATTTACTTTTTCACGTCGCTATTATTATTCAGAACCACTCTCTTACTTTCACATACAAAATTATTGTAGATCGTCATGCATTATGTCAAAAACAAAAAAAAAACAAAAAAAACAAACAGAGAATATTCTCTCTATTTGTGAGGACTGTAGTACATCTGGACATTTATAACCTGGGACTACTGGATTGTAAGTAGTGTGTTTACATCAAAAAGTAAAAATCTTTTGAATATCTATTGTTTGTATACACTGAACAAATGTTTACCCTGCACAATTGATTCAAACTGACCTAGAAGCCTGTAGAGTATGACTATTTGAATTACTTCTCAAACTACGTAGGGGAGAAGAGAAACATATAATGCTGCTTGGGATTATTAGGAATGTTAACAATTGTTTTTATATCTAAATAAAAACACCATTGGTAACAGAAAATAAATAGGGGTGGACGAGAGATTTTTAGATTCGGAAGGGAAACATGAGGGAAATTGATTTCCTCCCAAATTTCGGGAGGGAAATTAATTTCCTCCCAAATTTCGAGAAATTATACAGTTCTCATCTGTATGTATAATGATTTATTTATTTGATTTAATGTTAATATTGCCGGCTTGCCTGTAGGCCCGTGTCTACTGGCAAGTGAAGTTTAAAAAAAAAAAAAATTGATATGTATTTTATTATCTCTAAGTAATTTTATTGTATATGTTAGGAAATAAGAAAGTGATGCATTTTTTAGTTATGTATACATTTTATATAATGTTTGTAAATGTATTTTTATATTATTATTTTAAAGAATCTTTAGGACGTCTAGTAACATTTTTGAACGATCGTCTGCTCTTAGAGAACTCTTAGAAACTGCAAATTCAGGCTCTGATAGGAATGATCAACAGTGATGGGTAGGAATTGCTGGATTTATCTAAAATTTATTTCTCAACAAATTATGGACCAATTTTTACCACATTTTCTGTGTCATGTTTTATATAAATATACAACATAGAAACAATTATACTGAAAGCTCCTAAAGACAGAAAAAAATTTGTAAACATGAAGAACTCAAGAGTTATGCGTGTATTTCGAAGAAAATTCATCTCTTCATCTATAGGCCCTTAAGCTGACAGCCAGAAAAGAACCAAGATAACCATTTCACAAATAGATTTATGTTATAGAGTATATTTTTCTGTAAATTTTAAATTATAGAAGCCTAATAGTGATTATCTAATATTTTTAGCAAATCTTTTATAATAGTGTTACCACGGTAACCAATTTTTGCATAAATTGTACTATTGTGGGTGCGTTATATGTTTGCATTTGGGATTTGCACAAACTGGCAACGCAGCGGGCTCACCAGCCCCTCAATTATCCTATTACAGACATCTGGCCGGAAATGAATCACTAGCTACTAGGCCTTTATTGAAAAGTGAACTTTTTTCTAAATATAATTATAATGTTAATTTAAAATGTTCATTGCGAAGAGAATTTTCTCACGATCATGGTCATAAAAAATATTTTCAATCGGACAACAAATAACCTTTAAAAAACTAATATAAATATTTAAAAAATACAGGCGTATTTGTTGCTATTTACGTCTACATTTTGTGTTTCCTCTTCATCTGTTTATATCTAAGTCTTTCTTTACTCATCTGTGACAGTGATTGTGAGTTCTGTAGAGTTCGAGAATTTGTAAAATACATTTGTGGGCTTGATAGAATTAGAATAATAATGACAAGTGTTAAAGGGAAAACACTTAATAGTCAGGCTAGGACGATTGTTCTGAGTGTCGTGTGATACTTCCAACAGGAGAAAACAAATAATGGACCGGTCAGAAACGTGAATCAAGTTTTAAAACGGGTCGCAGAAGCTTGTAATATAAGTGAACGTTCTGTTATAAATATTCAAAGTCAAGAGAAGACAGCTGAAAGAAACGCCAATGGGATGCCGGTAATGACAACACCAGGTAAAAAAAGAAATAAAATGAAACCAGTTACAGGCAATGATAATTTTGATACTGATGCAATAAGGCGACACGTGTATTCCTACTACAATAGAAAGGAAGTGCCTATTGTACCCAAACTTTTGAAAAGTTTATGTGAATGTGAACTTTTTAGGGGGAAAAGCACTTCACTACGAAACATTTTAAAGAAAATTGGTTTTAAGTATAAAAAAATTAATAAACGTAAGGTACTCCTTGAGAAACCCGAAGTTGCATTAGCAAGGTATCGGTTTTTACAGGCTTCAAGAAATATTGATTGGGAAAAAACTGTATTTTTGGATGAGACGTGGGTTAACAAAAATACTACAAAAACGATCGATTGGACTGATGACACTGTTCAGAGTAGTCTGGGGGCTTCGATAGGGAAGAAAGTATGTTGATTGTTTGCCATGCGGGATCATCAAAGGGCTGGATACAGTCTCAGCCATTGATATTCACCTCAAAAAAAAAAAAACCGTCGACTTTCACGAAGAAATTAATTCGCAAACGTTTGAATGTTGGTTTCAGGACTCTTTGCTTCCTAACATTGAAAAAGAAAGTACCATAATAATGAATAATGCCCCCTACCACTCTAGGATACTAGACAAAGCACCAACTATGAAAAATAAAACAGGTGATATAATTGAGTGGTTAACGCGAAAAGGTATATCGTTTAGCCCTAATTCCATCAAACTAGAACTTTTAGAACTAGTTAAAAAACATAAACCTTAACGCCCAGAGTATGTATTAGATAAGATGGCGGAACAGTATGGACATAAAGTTTTAAGACTGCCCCCTATCACTGCGAATATAACCCCACAGAAATGGTATGGGCCTGGCTCAAAGATTACGTGAAAGAGCGGAATGTTACGTATAAGTTATCTGATGTTGAAAAACTGTTTAGAGAATCTATAAATAACTTTACGTCCGAGATGTGGGCGAAGTACGTCTCACACACTAAAGCTTTGGTGAAAAAAGCTTGGGAAGCAGAGGGGACTGCATCATAAGGACGTGGAACAATTTATAATTAGTCTGGGGGTGGATGACAATGACGACATGTATAGTGACAGTGGCAGTGAAGAGGGAGATGTTGATGATCTCCAAGACTACCAGTTCCCTCCAGGAGTGTCTGAAGACCTAGGTGTCTCACCGTTAGATTAGAAACAGGATTAAATATACAGGTCAATAATAATTTATTGTATAGCTACCAGATACACTTCATTTTATGCTAGTTCGTTCAATTTAACACATCAAATTAAACTAGTGGTTCCTAAAGCTTAAACATAACGAGGCATACAAATGTCCGATATTAATCATTTTTACATATTTATTATAAGCAAACTAAGGCAAATTATCTTAAAATAAAAAATACTAGCAATCATCTAGAGTTGAAAAAAATTATTACACATATTTGGGCTTCCCAAGAAGCGTGCCAGAGAGTATAAACAGGATTTCATGTACATGTAATTTAACACTTTATTTTATGGATATTTAACAAGGCTTACAACTGTCGAATTATATTTGCATATTTATTATCAGCAAGGTAAGGCAAATTGTCTCAAAATAAAAAATATTAATAATCTTCAAGGATAAAAAAAATGTATAATTCATAATTTTGAAAGAGACTATTCAGGAGGCGCGCCAGTGAGTCAGGGACAAGGCGACGGATGACCACCGCTGCCGAGCGGTGTTGCCAATACCGTTTCAAGTTAAATGCTAAAAATCTCAAATGCATATTTAGCGTGCAGGGACTATAGGTACGGATATAATATTAGTATATATATATATATTTCAAAATCCCAAATAACATACAATAACTATATATTTCCTAAAACTAGATAAAATTTAAAATACTTTGGCTATCTAAGAATTGTAAATTTGTTTGTCCTTTATAATTTCCGAGGTAAACCCCCCATTTTTCGACTCTCAAAACCGATTTTCCTAGATATCAGGTAACATATGACATTTTTTATTCTGAAATTGAAGATGCTACTAGATAGTATGGTTTATTGTGACTAAAATAATACCAAAAACAAGTACTTTTATATAATTTTACTATTTTATATGATTTTTTGAAAAACATCTGCGAAAGCGTGAAAAATGACCCAACAGTACAGAAAAATCTAGTAGCTGGTTTAAAGATTAAAGTGCCTAAAGATTAAGACAAAATGGCTATTTTGAAATCCGTAGTTTGTTATATTTAGTAGGTGCACATGTGGGGTCAGTAAGGTAACAAAAAGAAAATAAAACTTTGTGTGAGCCTACTACTTCACCAAGTTTAAGTAATTCGCTCAATATATTATTTTTCATGTTCCTTGTTTAGTTGTGAATACATTCATATATAATACTTTGTATTTATAGATACAATATTTTTTTATTTTTTTTATATGCCATTCAGTGAAATCTAAAAAATCACTGGTATTTTCAAAAAACGCAAGACACTCAGAGGGTTAAAAAGAGTAAATTTGATTGTTTTGAGCAAAGGTTTTGTATGTATTTATCTCTGTTTATTTGTCCCACACATTACTAGACCATTCATCCAATCATTATGAGCATTTGGGAAGTCAAGTATATTTTCCCAGGGAAGGTTTTATGTAAGGCTTTCTTTGCAGGCCACTATAGGGCTCCGTCCTGATGGCCTTTCATTGTCAATGGTAATCAAATGGAGTTATTTTACTTATTAATTTAATTCCATGAACACACATGAAATGGAAACTATTGACATAAGATAAGTAAAATCATATTGGGTGTTATATTAATAGGTAGCGACACGAGTGCATTGAGTGAGAAACTATATATACACTTAAATAATATAATTTTACTTGATTCAGTTTACCTAGTAATATTTGAAGTCAAGTCACAAACCGATAACAACTTGCATTACCAGGACTGAAGGTCAAGGGAGGCTACACGAGCATGCGAGTCACAGAGTTGAGACACTTTGCTTGTGTCTCCTGGTAATGTTTTTTTACTGTATGTGTCATGTTTTTGTAACCTTTTTTTGTTATGATCCTTGAAACCCATGGTTGATTTAAATTTAGGTAGCTGAGTATAGTGTTTTTATTCAGAAACATATACTAACAACCTTCAACAGCCAGTAGGAGCTGTTTGACAAGATACAGTACGTAGTATAGGCTTAAAGTTATTGTAAATTAGAGTACACTAAATTTCATTCATAGGTGTAAAATCAGTATGTGCTTGTATGTGTTAGTTTCTCAGAGAGGACCATATTGAAATATTTACTTTACTCCAAAATAAAATCAAAATCTACCTGTGAATCTGGCCGTTACTGTGGAAGTATTCCAGTCCTTTAAGCACTTCCTTGAGAACAGTTGCAATTGTCGCCTCATCAAAAACTCCGTGCTTACAATTGGCCGCTCGCATCTTGTGCTTGATAATGTCCAAGAGGGACCCGCCTTCCAGCAATCTCAGCACTAGCCAGAGCTCCTCCCTCACCACAAAACTGGTGTAGTATGTCACCACATTCTCATGGTTGCAGGAAGACATTGCCTGAATTTCTTTCTGAAATTACACAAGTGTTCCTTGTTTTAATTGCTAGCAGTGTAGAAGGAATTAAAATATAAAAATATTTATCAATCCTACCATTAATAAATTGTAAGTTTTTACAAGTTATTTTTATATGTTACAGGCATTTAGATAACATTTTGCAGAAATATAGCAGTGTAAAAGATTATTATTTTACAAATGTCTCTTTGCTACTCCCTCTATGCTCCACACATACATATAGGGGCAACAACTGCACATACAGGACCGCACTACTTGGTGGCTCTAAACGAACGGCATTCTCATACAGATCATGAATAGTCTTCATATTTTTAGTTAATTTAGTGTTAGATAAGGCGCCCCACTCCACTTCCCAACACTTACAAAAAATTTAGCCATGCATCAAGTAAGTTGCACCTATACGCTTCTTGTCACTTCAGTCATACTCCTTCTACAGTCACCCTCACTCGTGAAACAAGAATCCTCTATAAAGGGTAGAATGGTTAGGATGAAGGTCCACAGCAAAATTAATATTCAAATCACCAAATGTGGATACTGGCATGCAATGTGGCTAAGACTCTATTCACACCCTTCATCCTGAAATCTTTGCTCTAGTCAAATAACTTCAATTCAATGTTACTGACTACCCAAATCCTGAAAGAATTAACTGGTCTTGATTTAAGACTATAGTGTTATCTTATCTGTGTGGAGTGAGTTGACCTCCATCTTACAGTCTTCAATATAATTATATCGATAGCAGTTTTGTTTTAATACAACTGTATTCATTTTTAAACAACAGGGATTAAACAGCAATGTATGTACGGAAATAAATTGAGATAGTACTTTATACTTATCAAAAGTGGTATAGACCACTAAAAAGGTGTATATTGTGGGTGGAAACATTGGTTATCAAAAATAACAGCCAAAATAAATGTGATTTGTCAAAGTAGTAGATATTTTGCATAGTGATTATAAAAGTTTAGTGCAATTTTACTTTTAACGTCTATATTTATTTAAGGGATATTCTTCTCCCAGAATATAGGTACACAAATTATAGAATGGCAGTTTATTCATTAAATGAAACAAATATGTAGAGTTGAGCTACAATCCTCTGGGTTCCAAAGTAGACATACTGTTTAGATAAGTACAGAGAAGACAAAAATTTAAATTTATTTATCCTCTTGAGGGAGCTTCTTTAGAATTTTGGGGAGAATAAACTTAAAACAAAAGCACAGAATTTTAGTATTACAAATTCGTTTTATATTTTATCTGCAAACAGTTTAAACAACTGAACTTCCTGAGTCATTCCAATATAGCTGAGCTTTTCTCTCATGAACTGAGTAAAACTCAAGCACCAAGCTTTCTTACCATAACTAGACTTTCTATCTGAAAATAAAAACATAGTACAGTCATTAAAAATAAACACAGTAGACCTACAGCAATTGTTTAGTTCAGAATGAAACTTTTAAATAACACTTCTTTTCAATTGTTAAATCATTCATCTTACTAATTAATTACAATATTTGATTAGAAAGTGTAATTTTCAAATCAACTAAATCACCTTATCACTGAACTACAAATAGAAACCAGGAAAAAGCCTGGAATTGTGCAAGTCACATCATCAAAGACTAATATGTCTTTAGAGAGTAAACTCTCATTACGAAGGCAGCCTTGGGTTCAGACAAACCACATGACAAAAGAAGGGTTTCCTTGCAGATGACGTCGTGTTTTTATTCATTTATTGTTGTTGTTATGTATGTGTTTATTGTTGCTGTATGCGTTTATTGCGTTGGTTGACAAAGAGTCTAGATTAGAGAATGAGATACATTAAGAAATTTAATTTATTAAAGTTAACATGTTCACTATAGGCCACTTCATTTAGTAACCTGCCACTTCTTAACGTGGTTAAAAGTTAAGATTAGAAAATGAAGTGGCCTTTAGTGAATGTACTCAATTTAATAAATTAAATTCCTTAATTTATTAAATTTTACTTATGATTTGAAAATTACAATTTCTAATCAAATATTGTAATTAATTAGTAAGATGAATGATTTAACAATTGAAAAGAAGTGTTATTTAAAAGTTTCATTCTGAACAAACAATTGCTGTAGGTCTACTGTGTTTATTTTTAATGACTGTACTATGTTTTTATTTTCAGATAGAAAGTCTAGTTATGGTAAGAAAGCTTGGTGCTTGAGTTTTACTCAGTTCATGAAAGAAAAGCTCAGCTATATTGGAATGACTCAGGAAGTTCAGTTGTTTAAACTGTTTGCAGATAAAATATAAAACGAATTTGTAATACTAAAATTCTGGCCTGTGCTTTTGTTTTAAGTTTATTCTCCCCAAAATTCTAAAGAAGCTCCTGCAAGAGGATAAAATAAATTTGAATTTTTAATTTTTGTCTTCTCTGTACTTATCTAAACAGTATGTCTTAATGTATGTAATTCACAAATGAATTTTCATATAACAACTATTAAACTAATAATCAAATATAACAATCAATTTTAAAGTATCCATTTTTTACAGTATTATGGATAATTACTTATTTAGAACAGGAGCCTTGTTGATATTTGAGTGAAATTTGTGTTCAAAGTAGATATATAGCTAATAAATAAGAATATGATCTTTTTTCTGCAGAAAGCCACAAAAATTACGAAAATAACAATAAACAGAAAACCTAACAGAACTTAACCTTACTGAAATCAGCACGTTTCCTGCGCTAACGTGCTGAATAATGGTTTGATTGTAAAAACCTTGACATATTCATAACCAGGGCAAATGTTTCTACCCATAATTTGAGTACCCATATCGTAATTTTTATGACAGAAAAATATTTTCCGTTTTTCTTCATTTTCGTACGGCTTCTTCATTCTTCGCATTCGTCTTTTCTATTAAGAAAAACAATCATAATCTGGTTTCTTGATTATGAAATGAAAATTAAATGAAAAATGTCTTCATTAGTGTGGCGAAGTTAGAACTACTTAGTCCTCTCTTCCACTTAACCATAAAAAAACATGAGTAAATTTATATGTGATAAAAAATCCAAAAAATGTAATCTAATGTGAATAAAAAAAACAAAATAACTTAAAACAGAATAAATTTTACATAGTACATTATAAACTATTAACGTATCTTAGACTATTTAAGTTCATTCACTACTTTCATTCATACATAATGAATGGGCTCACATGCACACCCACACATCGCCGCCAATCCCCCCACTAGTGCAGTTCAAGCAACATCTCCCTGACCTCCACCCCAAAGCGAGCACGGTTTTCTATAACTTTCAAACTATCAGAAAGCGAATTCCACAAACAACATGAACTGACTAAAAAAGATTTATTGAAAATCATAGTTCTATATTGCAGAATCGATAGAAGTAAAGCTCCTCTTCGTGTATGACAAGAACTAATTTGGGACAAAAAAGAGTATCTTTCGGAGAGATAAGATGGTAAGTTTAATCTAATGATAACAAACAACAAAGTAAGGATATGATATTCTCTGAGATTTTTTAGTTTTAAAACACCCAAGTATTCAAAATAAGGAGTAACATGTTCAAATCGTCGTAGATTGAAAATGAAAAGGATACAGTAATTTTGTGCACGTTGCAGTCTCTCCGAGAGCTCAACAGTCATATCGTTAATGACTACGTCGCAGTAGTTGAAGTGAGGTATCACCAGAGTCTTCACCAGCATGACTTTAACATTGAACAGAAGGAATAAAGCAAAATGTTTTAAACTATGAATGCCAGCAAAGACTCTATTGCAAGTTGAAGTAACAATTTCATTCCACGTCAGTGTATTGTTGATAATAAGACCTAGGTTTTTTACCTTGTTACAGTATTCAGTTCGTAATTCATTGAAAGTCAATTTGAGAAAGAAGCTGTCTAGTCCCTAACACTAAGGCTTGAATTTTATTCTCATTCAGTTTTAGTCCGTGTTTCAGTGCCCATACAGTGATTGGGTTAATGTCCTTGTTGATCAAAGTTACAGAAGCATTTGCATCTTTAATAGGAAAATGGTAGTATATTTGTAAATCGTCGGCGTACAAGTGGAACTTAGTGTGATAAATAACTGCAGTAATATTGTTGATGTACAGGGAAAATAACAAAGGACCAAGGACAGAGCCTTGGGGCCCCCTCGTGTGACGGGCCTCCACTTTGACTCAGCATCCCCTGCCCTCACAAGTTGCTGTCGGTCAGTAAGATATGACAGCCCAGTTAACACAACCATCAGAGAAGCCAACCATTTTTAGTTTAATGAGAAGTAAAGGATGACAGACACAATCAAAGGCTTTTGAAAAATCAAATAAAGTTAGAATAGTAACAAGTTTCTTATACATGGCTAGGCTAATGTCATCAGTGATCTTAAGAAGAGCAGTAGTAGTACTATGATTGGAACGAAAGCCAGATTGATATTTCGACGAAATTTTATTTTGATCCAGATACGATATAAATTGTAGGTGTACGACTCGTTTTAAGGCATTTGGAGAGGGCGGAAAGTATACTGATAGGCCTAAAATCAGAAGGAGTTTCAGGTGAGGAGCATTTTTGCAATGGACGTACTACTGCATGTTTCCAGAGAACAGGAAAAGAAGCTGATTTTAAAGATACATTAAATATTTTAGTTACTATGGGCAGAGTAACAGTAGTGTATCTTTAATAAATCAGATGGGAATATTGTCAGCCCCGACAGCACCGCTGGTCATCCTCATGACAGCTTTAAGTACGTCAGTCTCAGTTACAGGTGCAAAATAAAACTGATGGTTTGGGACCACTGTTGGGTTATTCTCAATCTCAGTAACATAACTGCGTGCACCAGTCATGGCAACAGGGATATTAACGAAGAAATCATTAAGAGAGTTCAAGTCAAAAGAAATGGTGGATTCCTGCTTGGATTTCCCGATTCCTAACTGCTTAAGTTTGGACCATAATATTTATGTAGAAAGATATTGAGAAAATGAATTATAATAAAATATTATCTTAGAATTTCTTATTTGCTGTTAGGTTCTATTTCTTAGCAGTTTATAAACAGCCCAGTTCTGGGCAGATTTTGTCCTTTTAGCACGACGAAGAGTCTCTTTGTTTTTGCAAATGGCGAATATGATCAGTAAGCCAAGCAGCTGGTCCTTCAGTAACTCGTTTCTTAATCATTGGAGCATGATCATCAAAAAGAATGCTTAAAAGAACGTTGAATTTATCCACCATTAAGTTAATGTTGTTAAATGAAAAAAAAAACTCATTCCAGGGCAGCGCTGCCGCATCCGACAACAAAGTTTGATGGTTTATTAAACCGTAGTTACGATATTGAATGAAGTTTATAAACAAGAAAGATTGGATAGTGTTTGGAAAGACCAGGAGCAGAGAGTTGTCCGTGGTGTGCAACTAGGGTTGAGTCAGTAACAGCCATGATGTCGAGCCAATTGTCAGCAGTGGCAAAGTGATGAGTGGGGTACAGTTGTAGTATTGTCATGTTACATGAGTGCAACATAGTTGTCAAGTAAGTTTGATCATAAGTAACAGGTAAGTAAGTCCGAGTTCAGGTCCCCCATCACTAAGACATGACTGTAGCGAGTTACGTGGTCTTGAAGGGCTTCGTCAAATTCAGAAAGATAACAAAGATTTGGAGCTCTGTAGCATACACTAGCAAGGATATGCGTTCCATTAACACTGATATCTAAGAACTCAGGCCTTCCTTCTCTAGAATTGTCGGAGGCATGCAATATGTTACTAGACAGGTAAGACTTGACGTAGATGGCAACACCTCCACTCCCCTTGTGGAGACGATCATTTCGTTGAAGACAATAGCCTGGTAATTCGACTGATTTATTATTAATTTGAGGTTTCAGCCAAGTCTCAGATATAAATATAAGAACAAATAAATCATAGATTATGTATCTACTATGAAAAAGTATTTTCAGCCAAAAGTCGAAAAGGGCCCTGTTCTACTTAATTACCTCATTACTGTTTATCATAGTTTTCCATTATGTTTGAATAACAGCCACTAACCATGTTTTCTGAATTTAAATAACTAACATATTTTTCTTAATATTGTTTTTAATCATACATTTTTTTAACTTCGCTCACCAGTTCACATGGCCCTACATGACTGTGCATGAACTTTGTTCAACGAGTGAAGTACTGACCGTTGGCTCAATGGGGATTCAAATCTTGGACCAAGCCCTCCGCAGTCCGAAGCCTTAGCCATTGAGCCACCACGCCGGCAATCATACATTCAGTTTGTAACAGTGAGACATTCATGAAAATTAGATTAGCAGGAATAAAGGCAGATATTGGCAGTTTATAGTGGCAAATTTGCAAGGCACATTTGTGAAGTTATTCGTCGATGACAATAATTTGTATAAGTTGGCAAACCATAGAAAACACCCAAGTAAGAAAACTAATAAGTGGAGAGCCTGATGAACTGCAAAGTAAGAATGCTGGATTGATCGCTCTGGTACTGAAGAAGACACCAACATTTTATTAAAAAAATATGTAAAAGAATATATTAACACCATTAATTACTGCAGGCGCCTAAGTTTTCACAGTGATTAGAGCCTATTAATAATTGATCTTTTCTGTAGGTAAATCAATGTTAAGATGATTTGTATTGGTATCGATTTAATTTCAAACTTATGACATCATTATCACCTTAAAATATGTGACAGATGCCTAATTACTGTGGATATAACCCAACAGTATATAAAATGTACAGCCTTCTTTCAAGGCTTGTACATTTTAATATATTAGGCGTAATGCAAATAAACACACAATCCATGTTTGAATAGCCAAATCAGCATAATTCCAGGACTGTGAAAAACATAAACCATAAAGTCAGAACACAGTTAACTATATTTTAATATCAAAATGGAAAAATGTTTTTACAGATTTGTTAAATAAAAACAAAAATTATGTTTTCATCAGACACATCCCATTAATGATAACATATAAATCATTTATATTAGTAAGTAAATATAAATGATCACAAAGCTTGTCATAAATTAATATTTGTACATCCTTCTAGTGTATAAAAACAACTTACTAGAGTATATACGATCAGAAAACTTACTGTGGGATAATGTTTGTACATAATTATTAGACAATTCCGCTAAAATTTAGTACAACAATCAAAATTCCCTGAATTATCTTATTTTGTAGGATACATATAGTTCTACATATTTCAGTTCTAAAAATATGTTATCATATTGATGGCAATTAAATTACAATCGAACAAACTTCATTATTTTTATTGATTGAATTTATTATACTATGTTTACTGAAATTTCCCTGTTGAAAATACAAGACCATTTGATATTCAACACTGGGAGACCTGAGAAATGAACTCTGACTGCGACTAGTCTATGAATATGTATAAAAGATGAAGACGCTTTGAATGAAGTAGACTATTTACATTCCCCATCTGAAATAACATCGGTGTAGTAGGGCCATTTATCATGAGACTATTTTTGTCACATCAGACAGTAGTGGGATGAACTTGCACCAGACAGTCCAATTGGTTCTTTGGACATATGTGACGGACAGGTGTTAATGATGAAAAACACATGGTACCTTAAGGTGTGATGTTATTGTGTAACAATCTATTTCAAACCAGCTTACTAGTTCTAAAATGTGTATTCAATAAGTTCAAATTGTAAAAAAATTTAAATTTCATAATGTAGGATAAAAATAGAATACTTAACCCTACAAGTGAAAGCTTATTTTCGCCATGTTGGCAGGCTGTTTTTGGGTGGTAGCTCTAAGGTTGTTTTTTAACAGGTTGACTGCCAGAGTATTTTTTAGGAACTGTAGCTCCAGGCCACGGACCTTTTCCCCATATACCTGTTATATATTATGTTTTTCTTGCTTCTTAGCTAAATTCTAGCCTAAATGTGTGTAAAAAACTCAATATTTAACAAATACCCAAAAGTGGGTCTCATGGCCTGGTGGAGTAACTAATAAAATTGTACCTGTACCCACGCGCCATGAGTCCCATTTTTGGGTCTCATTGAGACCCATTTTTGGGTCTCAAGGTTTAGGCTTTGAAAAGAAATTACGTACAAAGATACACATACCAGTGTAAATAATGCTTTGGAATTGATAAAATAAAATTATAAATTAGGAATACTGAAGGATCAATCAACTATCCAGTAAGGTTAGTTCAATGTAGGTTATAACTTAGAAATCATCATACAGCAAAATATTTTTTCAACAGCTGTTTTTCAGTGTTACATGTCAACAAATATAGGCCTAATACATACACGTATAAATAGGTTGTAAATTAGAACAGTTTGTAACTATAAAAACTATAGAAATTAAAATTATAGCAAATATTTAATCATCTACAAATTTACAACTTTGAAAAATCATAAGTCTGAAACCTGACATGATACATTCAAACCACGCATAGCGAGATGTCTTGTGGCGCCACGACTACATATTCCACCATTTAAAAGCATTGATATTGAGACCCAAAACGGGGCCACATAATATTTTGTGACAGTCTGCATGAGACCCACATCTGGGACTCATGGCGTGGGGTGACATCTTCGTGAGACCCATTTTCGGGTCTCATGGCAGTCAACCTGTTAATGAATAAAATACTATTTATTTGTATAATTATATATTGCTCTGGCTATTGGGCTATTAACGAATAGTTCGTTCTGAGCTAAGTAGAACTCAGATAGTAACAATGACTACACTTGTTCATCTACATTCATAAAACTCATTCACCACTCATATTCGCCCATAGCTCTTCGATCGGCGTCTTAGAAATGAATAATGAATATTTTCCTACTTAGAATCAAATGAGGAATATAAAAAATGTATATTGGTTTGATTTGTATATTTATATATATATATATATATATATATATATATATACAAATAAAAACTAAATTTTAATCAAAAAGGGAACTATTCCTTTAAAGAAACTTGAAGTAATAATTTCAAGAATCCGATACATACAAATCACTCTACATTTTATGTAGCTTTTAGAAATATACATGGTTTTGAAGGTATAAAACTTATTATTCATGATATGCTGGAAAATCCCGAACACATACTCATCGATTACTTTTATAGGCATCGTGTAAATGTTTAAATAAACATGCATAATAATTACAAACATTGGAAACTGTCATATGTTTTATACCAAGGAAGACGGCCAGTATAAAAATAAAAAATCACTGTATTTATATAAAAATATACCACATACATATTGATGTATATAAAAGATGTTTCAACTAAAATAATAAAAGTCTATGCTTTTACAGTTATTTTAAAGAAATATTTCTTATATAAAATACATTTTATAATGCTAAATGTATTGAAATTACTTAGTAAAATTATTACTACATGAGAGAAAACAAAATTTGAGTGAGCCATCTGCTCTACAATTGATGTTGGGAACGTTGGTTCTTGACCATCACTAGAATGGTTTAGGTGGAATATACATTGTCTGCAGACAGGCCAAAGCATCACGTTTCCAATCTAAAATCACGTCTATACAAGTCTTTTAATTTGAAATAAACAATTTCCAAGGATATTACGGGCTGAAGGATTTCAGGCACCTGCCACATACGCTTGATCGTGATGTACCGTAACAGTTGAAACCCATATGGTCAAATTTTAATATCCTATTATGATAGGTTACCACTAATATACAAAAATCTGCAGTAAATGGCATGAGGATAGCACATGAGTGACAGATTCTGTCTCCCACCACACACAATCACCTGATGTTGTAAAGTCCCTGTCAGCATTGTCATTTCTCTTTCTATATGCTGCATATGTTAGATCTGCTACTGTACTGTTAAATCAACGTAATTTATATAACTTGAAAATGAAATACATTACAAACTTTAATTCATGTCTAATTAATTATTATGTAAACAGTATCTATATTTATAAAAGAGGATGTTTGTATATTTTAAGTTTATGTGCTGCCAAACCATCCAACCAATCGCCATGAAACTTTAGGATGTTGTCCTGTATACTCCCGAGATGGTTTCTGTAAAGTTTGATGCAGATCCGTCCACAGGGTCCCGCCCCACGGGCTCCTAAAGATCCCATGTTATTGAAATGGAGAATCTGAATTGTTTACAAAAAACATATGACTGTGTGGTTTAATGTAGTTTCACATGCCATAAGCAGATTGAAGTTCTCACAACAACAGTACTGTATATGTTTTGATTTATTGTAGTTCTACATTTCACCTTGAGAATGTAGCACACACTACTTTTACTTGATCGGGTGATCTGTATTTGGTGTTAACCTTTTTTCCTCGGTAATTAAAACATGTGGTGAAACGTGAAAATAAAAAATAAATAATTATTTGTTTTGCAGTTTACTTTTTATGACATGCCTCCCAAAAAATCTAATATTGGTAGAAGAAGCAAAAATTCTCGAATTCTTTCACCTATTAGGTTCTAAATCAAACTCAATATTATGACCGGCGAAGCGGGCGGGTACAGCTAGTCTATTTATAAATTGTAAATTAAATGAGAACAGCTGATATTATTAATTTTTTATTTTATGCAAACCGTATCTATAAAATTATTACTTTTCAATATTTTTCACGAGACAAATAGACAATGTGTAAAAAAACATATCTTAACCCAACTACCAGTAATCGTGGCTTTTGCGACGGTCAAACTGCAACAATCTAGTCACCTCATAAAGAAACGAGATTGTTTTATGACCAATATATCAGTATTATACGATGGTCAACGAACCGATATAACAATATATAAAGACCTACTTGCGTTGCAGAATGTTGTAGTTCGGTTTTCAATTTCAGCATTACTATTACATTATGATTACGTTGGTTACCGTCACTGTCTTGTTTGTTTACAAGTTTTTTAAATTTAAAATAACATTTTTTGTAAATAATACTTAGTGAAAACAGCGTAATAAAGGTTTTCATATATATTTTTGAAGTGTGATGTGTTTGCTTGTCTAAGAAATATTGTTTGCTAACGTTATAAGTAGGCTTCTAGGGAGTTTGCTTTAAGTATTTTAGATTATTGCATTTGTTCTTTCACTGAATTTCCGAATTTATGAATATATTTTAAAATAGATAGTGATTGTTATATCTAAGAAACTGATATAATATAAAACTAATTCAAACAAAAAATATTGTATCTACTCTTTTATATTTTTTATGAGCTATTCTGGGTTATGGCGGTAAACAAAATATACAGTATACGTATCAAATAATATCCAGCTAATATATTTTATGAAATTAGATAAATGTCTGATAATTTGTATATTTTTAAATTTGTATTTATTCAATATTTCCTTATTTTCATGGCATGGTCCCCCCTCCATCCCAATATGCCTAGCAAAAAGTTTTATCATTTACAAGGAAAAAGTTTTTCAAATACTGTACTTGATAATCATGAAAGCTATTTTACCACTAAGTACTTGTATTTTTACAAAAATTGAAGTATAATATTGTAAAATCAAGATTATATTTTCAACAATTTAACAAAATAACCTTGCACAATGTCAAAAAATGCTTGCCAATAGAGGGGTTTTAGTTACCAGTTAATGGGTTAAAGAAAGACTAACCATAATATTGTACAGCAACTTCAGCATTAAATAAGAGTCAGTAATGAATGAATGTTAAGTCTAATTTTAGCTCTATAATTATCTTATGGTATTTAACCTTACTAGTGACAGGTCATTAAATGAGAGTCAGTAATGAATGAATGTTAAGTCTAATTTTAGCTCTATAATTATCTTATGGTATTTAACCTTACTAGTGACAGGTCATTAAATGAGAGTCAGTAATGAATGAATGTTAAGTCTAATTTTAGCTCTATAATTATCTTATGGTATTTAACCTTACTAGTGACAGGTCATTAAATAAGAGTCAGTAATGAATGAATGTTAAGTCTAATTTTAGCTCTATAATTATCTTATGGTATTTAACCTTACTAGTGACAGGTCATTAAATGAGAGTCAGTAATGAATGAATGTTAAGTCTAATTTTAGCTCTATAATTATCTTATGGTATTTAACCTTACTAGTGACAGGTCATTAAATGAGAGTCAGTAATGAATGAATGTTAAGTCTAATTTTAGCTCTATAATTATCTTATGGTATTTAACCTTACTAGTGACAGGTCATTTTTCCCTCAGTGGCAGGCTGTTTTTTGGTTCATTTTGTTTTATTAGCCTCCAGAACTGTTATATTATAGAATGTGTTTTTTGGTATTGCACGAGGGGTTTTCAGATATTTACATATATAAATGATACAGTATATATGTCATGTTACGAATACTTCTTTTCAGAATTAAATGTAGAATAATAATATTTGATTAAATGTTATATGATTCTTTTGATTTTATTTATGAAAAATATATGTTTTCTAAAATAGAGGGAGTCATTTCTAGAAAATTTACCTCTACCATCATTTTCAAAAAAAATCTGAGATAGCCAATAATTTTAAATGTTATCTAGTTTATAATATTTGTAAAATTATGATTTGTCTATAAGTAAACTTAATTATCTTACAAAATTAAACATATGTACTTTCCCTATTTTTTACGTTATGCATAATTATGTTTTCTGTATAAATGAAAAGAAAAATAAATGTCACAGTATATATACAATGTTAAATATATTTATATTTAGAAATAAGTAGAGAACAACCAATATATGACTGGAAACTAAATACAGTATATACAAATTTGTTTATAACGTTTCAATATTTTAGTATATAAACAATTTATAACATTTCCCGACTGAAAAAATATGTACTTTGCCTATTTTTATTAGAATCAGTAAACATTTCAAAAATTCTCCATAGCCAATACATTTTAAATGTTACAGACTACATGAAAGTATAGTGTTTGTATCATTATGTAAAATCATAAAATAGTTATATGAAGAGTACTAAATAACAGCAGAAATATAAAATTTGTTAGTATAGGTAAGTTTGTAAAAGAATAATCATTCTTACACTTTTCCCTCATTATTTTTATCATATAACAACAAATATGATTAGTATATGTGAAATATTAAGTAAAATGAATTAAATAAACTATATTACATTGAAAAGTTTAGTTTATATAAGACGTCCTTATATCATCAATCTGAGAAATAATAATAAATAATCCCACTATACTAAAACAGCAACAACTATTTCATTCTAAAAACGTAACACACTAAACATAATAAAATAAACAGTCCACAAATACAGATCGCGGACTTTAGCTGTGCGCATGGCCTTGGCTGCGTGGTGATAGGCGGGAGGGGTAGCGGGGTAGTGTTATGCGCTCTGTCCTGAAAACACTTACTCACCTGCAACAACCTCCTTACTGAGCATCGTAATGAAAATAACAACTAACCCTACCTACTTCATGGCTAAAATAAGTCTTTACTGTAACAGTGATGAGTGTGGTTGTCATTTGTGCCTAATTATTTGTTAAACCAGTGCGTGCGGTTTACACCGATTATTATTAATATAGCCGTAGTTACCGAGTATTTTATTTGTGATATATTTTTTTAGTTGTAGTGTTTGTTAATTTTCCACAATGACTGATGAGTTCAAGTCGCTAGTCAAGAATAGAGTAATTCATAGTCTGGGCCGCGAAATTATCGTTAACGTGTTTAAATTTATGAAGGAAGAGGCAGCCCGAAAAACTTTAAATATTCGTTGGCAAAGGCTCGTCAAAGAACAGCAGCAGCTACGGGGGTATCAGAGCGAGTTGTAACTCAAATAAACAGTGAGTTTAAAAAAATGCATGTTTTACTACGCCAAAGAAAAACCGACAACGACGTAAAACAGTAACCTATTTAGATCACTTCGATAAATGTGTAGTGAGAAGACTAGTGTACAATTTTCATATAGAAGAATATAGAATACCAACATTAAAATTATTGAGGGAAGCGCTAAAAAAGTAATAAACTTTCAGGGTTGTGATAAAAGTTTGAGACGCATATTAAAGGATTTAGGATTTACTTGGAGAGAGACAGCAAACAATAGAAAGTTGTTAATTGAAAAACCAGAAATCCGAGAAAAACGGATAACATAACAAAAGCTACAGAGAGCAAGGACGTCCAATAATTTATTTAGACGAGTCTTAGGAAAGTGCAAGCACGTGGAGAAGATAGAAAAAGACTATGCAGCGACAAACCCCAGATAGACAGTGTTATAGAATCCTTTGTTATATCAGTTGGAAATGAATCTGATACAGACAGTGACGGTCTTTTAGAGGAGGAGGAAGAGTTAAGTGGGATTGAAGAACTCTAATGAAGTAAAATGATTGTAAGTCACATTCATATATCATTATAAGATTCATATTATATTATATTCACATTCATTATAAGAAAGTACTTTTAAGTTACTCAACTTTTTACTAACTATTTACAAAAATAAAATGCCTAAGTAATATTATTACAATCGTTTTAAATGAAGTAGACAAAGAAGCAGGAATAATAGCAATAATAATAATGTGTTTTTGTGTTTGTGAAATTTACATACTTTCCGACCTACTATAAAAATACAGCTACCACAATACATTTAATGTTTTCAATTTATAATACTTTTTCCCATACATGTTTAGCTGTCAATTAGTAAAATGTAACCGATGTAGAACATAGGAAGAAGTTTTGGCGCCTTCATTTCAGCGGCGAGCGCGTGAACGCAACCCGTAAAACATATTGTATTTGTTTGTTGAATGGGTAGTAATTTGTTTCCGCGCGCAGAGCTAAAGTCCTCGATGTGTACCAACTATAAAAAATTTTAAAAATAATAGAACTTGAGTATTATGATTTCAATTGAACTAAAAAAAAAAACATTATTTTCTTACAGGATGAATTGAAAATCAGAGTTTATTGACTTTCAAAACTTTTAATACGTAATTATTGAATTATTACAAATGGCATTATAAGATTTCATCAGTATCAACAAAGACTTTTTGATTTGTATTTGTTTAGTTAATTTTTACAACTTTTGTCACCATTAACTTGGCTTATAGGTGTACATGAATAGTGTCAGATCTTAATTGTTTTGTTATATAGAAGAAAATATTTTTAGTTTTTTTTTTCGAGTTAACAGCTTGATAATGTTTTTATTAAATTATAAGACAATTAAAGGACAAATGATCAAACCAGACCTAAAACCGCTATAAATGAAAAAAATAGGAGGTATATTTATTGATCGGTAGCGTAGTTGGTTCAATCCCAGCTTCATGTGCTAAAGGTTCTCAGTTCGATCCCAATCAGAGTCATAATACATTTTGAGAAGGATCAGCTGATAACCACCAGCTGTTCATTTGTCATTGGGCTATTATTTAATGACACTTTCTAAGGAATAGTCGGCCTTAGTTTGTAACAATGACTACATTCGCTCATCTACACTCATCACACTCATTCGAAATCCATATTCGCCCATATCTTGACGATCGGCGTCTTACGAATAAATAAAAATAAATAAATAGTAAAAATTAACTATTCTACATAAAATGTACAAAATAAATTAATAAAGACAGAATGGTGTCACATAAAATCCAACTAATGCTACTTTAGACAAAAATAAGCTTACAAAGGATACAAATATATGAGATTATTCTTAAGGATCAAATCATTAACCTCAATTCAGAAAAGAAGGCGAAAATTAAGGGTGTTCGTCCGAGTGCCCAGTTTAGTGCTCTAAGGAATTTTGTTCAAGATGTTATCACAACTGCCGCTAAGAGTAGTAACAGAGTGTCCAGTAAACCTCCTTAAACAAATTCCCTGACTTTTCCCTGACCGATCCGTGATTTCATAAAAATTTCCCTGACCCCAAATTGACATAGTTACATATATGTCTATTTAACTTATTAGTAATATTATGTACTATTTCCATTTACATGTAATAACCATGTACATACATTATGTTATTTACAGTCAATTACAATTATTAATTACAGAAATGTCAATATTTCACGAATATATTTTTATTGATAACCGTAGTAATTAAATTCAGAACTATTACCTAAAATTATTATTCTTTTTAAACTACTTTATAATAGTAGAGGTAGAATTAAAAAAAATTATAATTAGCCTTAAGTAAAAAACAAACATACCTTTTATTCTATTGTTAAATTATGACAATTGTCAATGCCTTCAATATAACAAGTACTAATCAGACAATTATTTCAATAAGTCATAGACCTAAAAGTTATGCTGGTTTTGGGGAAATTATAATATAGTGCTGTTTCTCAAGGCATTGAAAATTGTTATAATTTAACAATAAAATAAAAGGTATGTTTGTTTTTTACTCAAGGCTAATTATAATTTTTTTTAATTCTACCTCTACATTTATAAAGTAGTTTAAAAAGAATAATAATTTTAGGTAATAGTTCTGATTACCTTACTAAGGTTAATCAATTACCGTAATTACTACAGTTAATTAAACGTTAAGCGATATAAAACTAGTTGTACGAGGCCGAACAAGCATAAGCAAAGCAATTAAGCACCTTTTTCATAATTTAGAATATTAAATGGCATGTAAAATTAACATTTAGTACTGAACAAAGTAAATTATTGTTGTAATGTACCCAAGTATATAGTGAATATTACAAATCATAACAGACTGGTGTTCTTGTTAGGATTTTCCAGGTTTTGTTTCAAATTCCCTGATTTTTCCTTAACTTTTCCAGGTCATTTAAAATTCTCCGACTTTTCCATGTTTTCTCTATTTTCTCTGTTGCTGGACACCCTGAGTAAAGATCCTGACTCACTAACAAACTAGCAATATATTCCCCTCCCCCCCTCATAGCTCAAGCCTGCCCCACACCGCAAATTCGACAGATGGGCATAACTCCCACATTTATAGTAAACTCTAGCAACAAATTTCATACATATTATTAATCTACTTTTTTAGCCAAAGATGAGCACACAAGTTTTAACTCAAAAATTAAACAAATATTATTTATAAAAAAATAATTGGTAACACTTAAAAAAATATTTTGTTTTTTACCATATACTAAGTTGATTACAGTAGTACCTTTGATCCACTATATTCTCAAAATGTTAATAAATTATATCACATGGTTTGTTCATGAGTTATGCACCAAAAAGGCCAAATTAGTCACTTTGGGCAGCCATATCTCTATAAAGATTTTTTTCCCGAAACACATTTATCACTTACATGAATAACAATTTTATTCAAAAATTTTTTTTAAATAATTTTCGATCAAACACCCTTAATGCAAGTATATCAAGATGAAAACTAAAGCAATTATGTAATCTACATATACAACACAGTACACAATTAAAATAAAATATCAGTAACATTTAAGTAAATAAACAAACCATAGATCTTGAATTATTGTGAGCTACATAGAAATTAGTTTACTCAATGAGTAAGGACTCTCAATAAAATTATTTCAAAGATCATATAAAAATGATAATAAGAGAAAACTCATCTAGTACTTAACTTACATACACAAAATAGTGAGCAATCAGCTGGTAGGGTAATCTATATTACGGTTGTAGTTCAATTTTGTTTATTAATCTGTTCCTTATCAATTTGTTTTCAGTTATTATAAGATTATATTTTTATCGTTGTAATGATTTTTTTTTTATTTTGTCAGATTTTTGACAATTTAATAAAAAAACATATGAATACAGAAACTTTCCATACACAATAAGTTTTTTTTTTAATGTAATTAGCCAATAGTTATACTCCAGTCCTCTCAATTAAACACTTAAAGAATACTGATTTTTAAAAAGAAAATCACTTTCTCTACTTTTAAGTGGAGTGGAATATATAGCCTAACGTGTGTTTTATGTCGCAGACCATTCACACATGGAACAAGACATTAACTTTACTACTTGGCACGCCTATTAGCATTTAACTCTCTATTTATACTACGCCCTGAATTGAATAAATGGAACAAAATTGTGACATGCGACACTTTAATGCTGACAAGTTATGTTGATGTAAATAATCACTTGGGTACTGCAACGGTCAAACCTAGCCAATGGTCTTGCTGTGCCAAGTAAGTAACCATCACTCAGGAGAGAAATGAGGCCATGCTCCCAAACTGTTAAAGGTTAGAGCAAAAGAAAGCTAACACATGGAACAAGACATTAACTTTACTACTTGGCACGCCTATTAGCATTTAACTCTCTATTTATACTATGCCCTGAATTGAATAAATGGAACAAAATTGTGACATGCGACACAAATGCTGACAAGTTATGTTGATGTAAATAATCACTTGGGTACTGCAACGGTCAAACCTAGCCAATGGTCTTGCTGTGCCAAGTAAGTAACCATCACTCAGGAGAGAAATGAGGCCATGCTCCCAAACTGTTAAAAGGTTAGAGCAAAATAAAGCTGTTAACTCACAAAAGTTGATGTGTTGTTTGTATCCATAATATTTTTACATACAAAACGCTAAAACTAAAAGAGTAGTTTTTACAAGATGATAATTTTTCTGCAACATTATGATAAATTAAGTGCAAAACTAGCAATACACCTTCATAATTAAAATCTTTTAAAACTCCGATTATAAAGGGAAATTAATTATAATAATGTTTTTATGTCAAGTTTGACAATTTCTGAAGAGCAAAACTTTTCACCTACTGTGTAAGTAAAATGTATGTTTTAATGATATAACAAAACTGTTACAGCCTTCAATACCATCCATCACTTCTAGTTTTATAAATTTGTCTTAGTATAAAAAAGGTACAGTATTGTTTGGATAAAACTCTTAAATCATTTCAATACAACTTAACATATAAGGGTGGGAGGGTGGCTCAATACCACTGTACAGTATGGATGGGAGTATGGCTCAATACCACTTAACATGTAAGGGTGGGAGGGTGGCTCAATACCACTGTACAGTGTGGATGGGAGTGTGGCTCAATACCACTTAACATGTAAGGGTGGGAGGGTGGCTCAATACCACTGTACAGTGTGGATGGGAGTGTGGCTCAATACCACTTAACATGTAAGGGTGGGAGGGTGGCTCAATACCACTGTACAGTGTGGATAGGAGTGTGGCTCAATACCACTTAACATGTAAGGGTGGGAGGGTGGCTCAATACCACTGTACAGTGTGGAAGTGTGGCTCAATACCACAACATGTAAGGGTGGGAGGGTGGCTCAATACCACTGTACAGTGTGGATAGGAGTGTGGCTCAATACCACTTAACATATAAGGGTGGGAGGGTGGCTCAATACCACTGTACAGTATGGATGGGAGTGTGGCTCAATACCACTTAACATGTAAGGGTGGGAGGGTGGCTCAATACCACTGTACAGTGTGGATGGGAGTGTGGCTCAATACCACTTAACATGTAAGGGTGGGAGGGTGGCTCAATACCACTGTACAGTGTGGATGGGAGTGTGGCTCAATACCACTTAACATGTAAGGGTGGGAGGGTGGCTCAATACCACTGTACAGTGTGGATAGGAGTGTGGCTCAATACCACTTAACATGAAAGGGTGGGAGGGTGGCTCAATACCACTGTACAGTGTGGATAGGAGTGTGGCTCAATACCACTTATCATGTAAGGGTGGGAGGGTGGTTCAATACCACTGTACAGTGTGGATAGGAGTGTGGCTCAATACCACTTAACATGTAAGGGTGGGAGGGTGGCTCAATACCACTGTACAGTGTGGATAGGAGTGTGGCTCAATACCACTTAACATGTAAGGGTGGGAGTGTGGCTCGATACCACTGTACAGTGTGGATAGGAGTGTGGCTCAATACCACTTAACATGTAAGGGTGGGAGGGTGGCTCAATACCACTGTACAGTATGGATGGGAGTGTGGCTCAATAACATTTAACATGTAAGGGTGGGAGGGTGGCTCAATACCACTGTAGTGTGGATGGGAGTGTGGCTCAATACCACTTAACATGTAAGGGTGGGAGTGTGGCTCGATACCACTGTACATGTATAGGTGTGTCAATACTACTGTACGCATATGGATAGGAGTATGGCTCAAATGTGTATGGGTTGAACTGTGGCGCAATACCACTGTACGGGCATGGGAGGGTCAATACCACTTTTATTTAAGTACTAGTAGAGATGTTTTTATATAACTCATAATTGTTATACCTCTTTACATGGATGAGTCGGAGGGTGGGTCAATACAACTGTACATGTATGGGTGGAAGAGTGAGTCAATACTACCATATTCTTTTTAAATGACTGTTAAAGTAACAGTTTGCTATATTCTATCACACGAAATAGTGGTACTGTAATGTTAATCAATCATAAATCAAATTAAAGGTTTCACAGATCCCAACAAGTAAAACAACTCTGAACTTTCTTGCTTTTTAAGTTTAAAATTTTCAAAAATAGTCGAAAGTGGTCACTGTTCAATATCTGAACAGTCAATACTCAATGCTAAAATGGCACTACACAATAAGAACTTTGCCAGTGTGGTTCTGAGGTTTTTGGACTGTATGGTGCAAAGTCCAAGGTTGAAATCCCCAACAGAGCTAACGATCTCTACTTCACTCTTGATTAAAGTTCATGCACAGGCATATAAGCCCATGTAATTAAGTGAGTTAAGTTTTAAATAAAAGGGAAATTAAAAGTACAGATTTCCAGCTATGTACTTTACATTTAAATTTATTCATGGTCAATAAAAGTAAATGTCCTTACCAAATTATATGTTAATACTAAACTTGTGTTTCTTGATACAAGTATAAATCAATGGGGCTGCTTTGCTTTGAAATACCAGCTTGAATAAATTCAGTTTGAACCATTGTCCTAAAATACAGCAACCAGTTCTATTATGCAATCAATCTCTTTACAAATATAGTCATGTATTCTTCCTGATTCTAACTACTCATTTCCAACACAAATATAATATCCAAGGTTACTACACTCTAATGATATTTTCTACTATGTGTGACACTAATGAATCATTTTCATTGCAGTGTTACAATGTACACAATGGGGTTTGGATATCAAGGAAAGAACTGAGGTATTGACCTGACTTTCAACAGTTTCTTAAAATGAATTAAATAAGAAAAGTATTTAATGTTTAGCGTTATACAATTCTCAGGTGAAGGATAAAAAGTAGACGAAATTAAAATTAGTGTGGGGTTCAGAGCATTTAGGCTACTAATTTCCTTCTGATGTAAGTGTCAAATGTTGGAAAACAAATCAGATCCATATGTAGAAAAAAACATTATATAGAAACTGATATGGTACCTTTTGTGAACATATACTATGGAACTATTTATTTATTTGTGTATATACTATAAACTACAGTATGGAGTCTTTTTACCCCAAAAATAAAAGTTTTCTAATCACGCGTAATTTAACTGTTAACCTATTATTGAATCCTAGGAAAGTATTCAAGAACTTAATATCCAGTTTCCATTTGAAAGCATTAGGCTTTGAAAACTTTACTTGTCTTGATAATGTTACAACATACTTGATAGAGTGAACATATTTATCGGTGAGCCTCGTATTTCAGCTCATTCCACAATAATAGAACACTACATTATAGGTGATATGTTTGCAAGAAATGCTATAGGTGATATATGCTGTTTTTCTAGATGTATCAGAGAAAAAATGTATATATGGACTTAACACGTTCGCTACCAACCGCCACAAATATGCGGCAGCACGGTCATTACCACAGCCTATGCATCTAAGAAGATAGCCTACTTTCATTTCAATAAGTGCCGCAAATGTTCAGCGCTCAGTATGTACTGTAAAAAGTAGGGTTTTACCTATAGGCTATAGTTTCCACTACCACCACTACATAATGTTTTCTTCTATTTCCAACCATTTCCGCTTGTCACAAAACACAACAACTAACTATGAAGGGTGGCGAGTTGCTGGCTACATGCACTGGGCTGAGCAGTGTTGCAACTTCATAGAACTTGGTCTTGCAGTATTGCCAAACGTTTTGTGAGGTCGTAAGTTGGTCTAATCCTGAATACCAATTGCCTCAAAGATGTGGTAAGCTTTCCTGTAGCCCACTATAAATAAATCAGGCCTCTACAATATACCGTCGAATAGCAATATGCTATTTAGTATCATAGGTACAAAACCAAAATTTTGTGGCGGTAGACTATGGCAATGACCCCAATTGCCGCAAATGTGCGGCAGTAGCCTGTGAATAACCCTTATGCGGCGCAAATTAGTGGCAGTGGGTTACAAATATGGTTTTTTTTTTTTTTTTTTGTTCATTGTGGTAGCAAATATGTTATGGTTAGTCTAGGCAAGGTATCCTGGACAGACACAATTTGCGCTAAAGATAAGCTTAATAAATATATTAAAACTTTAAAATGTTATTGTAAAATTTTATAAAACACTTCCATAAATAATAAACAGAAGTATCGGTAATAGAAAACCAGACAAAAGTGTTTCATGTCTTGTGAATTTCTATCATTATATCATTTATATCATTTATTTATATATAATTTATACACAAATATAAATATACATATGATCATTTATATCATTCTATCATCCTTCTGGATTATACATGAAATAGAGTCATTATACAAAAAGCAAGATTTTAAAACTTTTAAGTTTATCCAGTAAAAACGAACACAGAATTATGTGGGACAGTTGAATAAATCATTGTTTAGTTGGGGAAACTTTGCAATGATTTCCAATATTGTTTAACATAATTTAAGTCGGACTACTTTACAATTGTGGAGTGATATGTACACTCTGCAGAACATAATTACTGCTACATGTTACTACATGATCTACCATGGCAACGGAACCAGTAAGTGAGAACCAATAGGAACTATACAGTTCATTATAAACATCTACAAAGAGCGAAAGATATTGATGTCATACAACATTGTTATGTGAGGGGTAACAGATGGAGAAGTTTGAAACTACTATTTTAAACATGAGCAAATCCAGACAAGATACAACAGGGGCAGGTAAGTCATGGGTTAGTGCGTCTTTGGTAGGATCGTTCAGCCTTTTGAAAATCATTAGTTCCTATAAATGTGTGCGAGATAGGAATTTTCTGAACTTTTATATTAAATTATATAGGCCTAATTAAGATTAAGTGGAAAGAGGAAATACAGCTTGGGCAGATGGATACAGTGTGAGCTGGTATCACTGAGATCGAGGGGGGGTTGGTAGATTATTCTCTGTGCTTATAAAATCTTGAATACTAGCAGACAGCTACATTCGCCCCCTATAAGTTTTCTTCAATACAAGTAAGAGCAGTGCTACTGAATGTTACTTTTATTGTTAAAATCTTAAGAATTAGGCTGTTTATGGAGGTTTTGAGAAAAACACTTGAGAAAACTGAGTGGTCTTTGAAAACAATTACTAGTTGGAAGAATTTCCAAATTGTCTCTAATTTTGTTTCATGATTAATCCTCCAACAATTAGTAATATATTTAGTTACAGATTCCTAACCCTAAGACTTCATTATACAAAAATTCTAGCATAAACTAAGCATTTTTATTTTATAGCACCTTTAGATTAAGAAATCAGAAATGTAGCCTATATTCATATTTACATTTCCAATGGAACAAGTTAAGACATAAATTCACTTGAAAAATAGCAACACAGATGGCAGTTCATTTCCTTATTGTTCACCTTTTATTTCAATTAATTCTGTTTTGACAAAAAAGTATTAAGGAAGGCCTGCACATTAAGTCTTAGAGTAATATGTGGTACCACATTTAATAGTAGTTATATTAAGCCTATTACAGTAAAAATTATTGTTAACGGGGCACTTACTTTCATTCAACATGCCACAAACAGGCCTATAGCTAAATGATTTTAAACAACTAAACGACGTGTACAATATTAGAAGAGCATTCAAGTCTACTTTGATATTGATATAAATTGAAGAGTAATTATCTAATGTTATAAGATGAAACAAACACTCCAGTAATTTTTTTTTAATTTCGTTAGGATTTTCGGTAACAAAGTTACCATCTTCAGACACACGTACCTTTGTTACTGAAAGGCCTAACAAAATTAAAAAATTATTTACTGGAGTATTTGTTTCATCTTATAACATTAAATTATATATCCAGTAAGAAACGTGCTTTAAGTGTGAGTAACTATCTAATTTATATAGGTACTCCAAACTTGCATAAAAATAGCTTATTTTGAAAGGAATTAAAACAATATTGTCTTTGTTAAGAAAATAGGAAAATTTGACATTTTTACATAAAAATAGAATGCCAACAATAACCTTGCAATTTATTCTCAAAAGGTTCACTTTAATACCCTGTGTAAATACACGTACCTATTTATATATGTTTTGTAGTGTGTCTTTTAAAAGGTCATAAACAGACAATAAAACCAATTTGCAATAAAAAGTATGTCAGACACATAGCATATTTTCTAGTTCACAATGGTGTGTAGAACATACAAAAATAAATGAAATAATTTATTGTAATATGTTAAGTCATAACCACAAATATATATATAGCCTACATATTTTAGTTGCACTCCTCCCCTCCCTCTAGAGTTTATACAATCTAAAATTTCAAAAACAGCAAAATTAGAGTAAATTTAATATTTCATATATAACACATTTGCATACTCTATGGCACTAAATGTACCTAACATTTTTTTACATTAGCCTATAGGCCTACCTTATAATGAAAATTAAAAACTCCATGGGTAAAAAAAACCCTTGAAACTTAATGAGATGAACAAATTCCTACATGTCTTGCAGAGTATATCAAGTAGTAAACAATTCTATTCAAAAATTGCATGCCTAATAAAACTACAATGAGAATGTAGTCTACGGTATATTTATTTCAGTCATTTTGATCACATAGGCTATTCACCCAATGGCAAATCTAACCCACACTAAGCACTAACTTAAAGCAGCATTCCAATGCATATCAACAATTATCTTGAAAGTTGACTTCTGAGTGTCATACTACAAAGAGAAAGAAATAAACAATCCAAAGGCAGTACAAAGCGATTGATTAAGAACTGGGAATCGGAATGATAAGCTAAAAAAAAATGGTTATGCTATAATTAAGCTGGCTGTTGATGCTTATTTAAAGTGATGTTTAGACGTCAGGAAATTGATAGTTATCCTAATAGATCAGTCCCTAGTCAAACCTAAAATTTATCATTAGGTAATATAACCTAACAATATCAAACCTTTCTTAACAAAACTTAGGTCTACTACTGACACCAGCACATTTCAGACTATAATACACACTTAATAATGTTCCAATTACAAAACCCTAGCCATTACTGATTAGGACAAAGTTCTGTATACATTTTGAGTTTACCAACATCGTAATATTTACAAACAAACTTTTTTCTGTTTTTCCTCAATTTAACCTGGTTTACCCTCAAAATTGTTTTAAGTTTTTTTCAAAATTATCCATTTTTATGAGGGTGTGAGATATAAACCTGAAAACGCTATAAAATGTTCTTTCCAATGATAACCGAATAGTTGACCATTCACTTTATCTAACCTACACTTATACTTTAAAAATACTTTGAGCCCTGGAAAATGGCCAATTAAGACAAAGTTTTCTTTGCTGTTCAAACAAATTAATTTTTCTTAAGTATTCTCGCTAGACCAACTGATTAATGTCAATTTCATAAAACATGGGCAACATAGGCATAGAAGTTAAGTTTCATAATGTGGCTACATGGTAAGCCACCTACATGACCCCTTTGATATGGCAGCTATTAATATTTTAAAGTCTAGGCTCCAGGCCCAATTAACAATTTAATTTTAAATTTTTAAAAGCATTTTTTTAGCTGTCCCTACAGCTAAATAAAAAATCAAATCATTGAACAAACTAAGTATTGACATGAAAAGTTAATTGTTTAAGCTACTTTTAATATATTGGAGCAATATTCTACAACAAATGTGGTCACCTCTAAACAGTGACAACTAACCCAAACAAATAGTAACAGGACTAATGGACTAATAATATTTTAGGTTATGTTACTCACCAATAATTCATCCATACTCGTATTCCATTTTTCGAGATTTATCCGCTTTATTGCACATTTCTCCTGTCTTGGCTTGCAAAAAGCGCCATGAACGACAGCAGTTGCACCCACACCTTTAAAAAATAGCAATTGTTACTAAAATAATAGAAAATACCATAGCCTAGTAGTCTAGCCGGCTGAAGATAGACTGGGATATCTATGGCTAATCTAAATTTTGTAAAATAACACTAAATTTATCCTTATGCAAATAATAAATTACAGTTTCATAATTAATTATCGAATATTTACTGACCGATTACTTCTTTTAATTCATAATCATCTTTGGAATTTGGCCAGCCTTGTATCGCTGGGGCCGGAGCAGTCCCCGCCATTTTGTTCTCTGACGAATCGTCTGCACCTGCGCTCGATCTTGTGGTGATAGTTGCATGTGGGGAAATTTCTGTAGACGATTTTCTTCTAAAAATTCCCGGTGACCCAGGTGGCATTAGACCTGGAGATATTTTCCTATAACAAATAATTGAGCATGAAATATGTATTTAATCGAAATCACGTAAAATGTGTTGATTATAAATGTTGAACGTTATTTCTAAATTATTACTTATATAAAATACCATTTTATATCATATTTTATAGTTCGTAAATAATTACAATAAGATTAACTAGTTAATTATAGTCGAGCCGTTCTAACTTTACCTCTGAGGTTTGCGGGTTAAACTGGATAATCGACATAGGCAACGTCACATCCATACCGCCACAGCTCTCCTCTAAATTTTACATCCGGTGACTCACAATTGGTAATAACATAGACCTTCTATTATACCAGGTATAATAGAAGGTCTATGGTAATAATGTAGGAAGGTACGAATTTATTTTTTTTAATGGGAAGTGAAATCTGTTTAATGTTTAACTGGGAAGTACTTTTTACTGTTTACAAATATCATAAAACGAAGGAAATTTTTAACTTATAAAAACTATTTACGATTTGTAAACTAAAACTTTAAAAACGTAGTTGTGATTTACCTGAACCGGAAGCAAATTATCCGTGGGACAGGAAGGAGCCAAGCGCTCAAGGCACACAATGTTGCCATTTTGTGCTCCCCTCAGAGGTAAAGTTAGAACAGCTGGAGTATAATTACGGTCACTTGAGGTTTTGATTGGAATCCCTCGTCGTTCTGATTTGATACTCCTTTCAGAAGATTTTATGGAATTATTAATTCAGGGAATAATAAACAGTAGCTATTTGTTGACACAAAATGAATTCAAATGTGCGTTTAGTTTCTGTCTTTTATTAATATGATATTCACAATCATTGTTTGTGTTTGTACGCTTCCTTGCCATTAAATAAACTTAAGATTTTTGTATGAAACATGAAAAATATGTCAAGATGGGTTATGTTAGTTTAGTTGGTAGATAGTAAGCAAACTATGTTAGTTAACTAACTTACTATTTTATGTTACATTGGGATATATATATTTTATGAGTCAAGATAAAAACGTTACTACTAAACCAGTTAAATGTCCGTGTCTATCGATGAAAAAAATTATAAAACAACTAAAATTTGTTGTTTTTTATTTTTTAACAGGCTTTTTATTGTTTATGTAAAAACGAGTTCTACATAGCATACAATTTGTCTCTGTGTAATGGCGAGGTGCAGAGTTTCAAAGACCTTGTAGAATTCTTTAAGCAGTGTCTCCTGACGTTTTTTTCTTTAGGAGCTATATTGGATAGCTGACCTCTTTTAGATAGCTGAAGGATAGTCTGCCACAGAGGTCCGTAATACTAGTAACTCTAATTTTGTCAACTGTATACTGTCGATATCCCAAATACAAAGCTTAGAAATGTAGATTTACATATGCTATTGCTTTAGCTTATCAACACATGAACTTCAGAACTACTGATGAATCACTTACATGTGACCTTGCAGCCCTTGAAGAATATTGTAAAACTTGGAAGCTAAATCATGACCCATCAAAAACCGAAGTGCTTTGGTTCCACCTCCGTAACCGACCAGATAATTACAAAATTATGTAATGTTAAAATTATTTAATTTATGGTCACATTTTATTTTATTTTTGTTTTTTTTTTTATGTGGCTGTTCCTTTGTCATTGGGTTATTAATTGACTTTCTAAAGAAAAGTCGGCCTTAGTTTGTAACAATGATTACATTCGCTCATCTACACTCATCACATTCATTTAAAATCCATATTCGCCCATGTCTTGATGATCGGCGTCTTAAGAATAAATAAAATTAAATATGAGCTTTCTTACTTCTGAAGAGTTATCGTAAAAGTATTCTTCAAAATCAAAAACGTGAGCATCCATAGCAAAATTACGAATATAAAATATAATATAAAGCATGCTTTCCATTATGTTACATTAAATTACAAAGAATAGCATCGAATGTAATGTTATTAAAATTGATAATTACTTGATAAAATTGATAAAGACTGTCCCAAGAAATAAATAAAATCACTTTGATTATTTTGTATGTTTATTAAAATACATGCACACTATTGTAAAGTTTAATGCTAATCAAAATTATTATTTCTCAAAAAACATTTACATAATTTGTTTCGAGAACGAGTGATAGGAAATAATGTTACATATACTAAAAGTTAATTATATATTTATACCAAACTGTGATACTACGTAATTTAGTAGATTTTAATTTGCTAACCCCATTTCAAATTAAATAAAAAATACTAGGATATTATATAATAAACTAAATAATAGGGGTAAATACATTTTATAGTACTAAAATATAAAAAATGCAATTGAAACGCATCATTAAGACAACCTACCTAGTAAGTTGAAATTCTGACTGAAAAACCACGAGGAAAATGTAAATGAGTCTAAATTTCTATACTACATAATTTAATATGCTTATTATACACTTCTTGCGTTATTTTTCTAAAAATATCCTATATTATTTAATCCAAGTCTCTGTACATAAGAAACTTCTTTATCAGAGACTGCAACATATATTCATTCTGACACTGAGGTTTAAGCATTGAAAAAAAGTAGAATTCAGCTGCGAAGGGAAGGAAATTTATCAAGTGATAAAAAAACTCTTTGAGAGTTCAAATATCACATTTTTATTATATGTTCAAAATGCGGCATCTTAGATTTTATAGTAGGTAAATATGCAAATTACTGAGCTCATTGTAATTTTCTATTTTAATTCAATATTTTCAGTTACTCAAGCTGTAACAACCAAGGTAATTTCAAATTTATTGTTTTATATTTGGAGGGCATGACTGTAACATCTCCATTTAAATTAAAACTATGAAACCAGTAATCACATATTTGTGGAATGTTTGTATATCACTAAAATTTTAGTAATCCTTTATTTTACTTTGAACTGTAACTACATGAAAAGTCAGTTGCATTCGTTTACGTAATCCTTTATTTACTACATGGGCTCTTCGATAAGAATATGAATATTTATGATCTTAAAAGGGAATAAATATTGATGTGCCCGCTCAAAAAAACAGTTATTCATGAAAAATCTACATTACACTATGATATACTCAATTCATTGCCTGAAGACTTTAAATATGACAATCTCATGTTTCAAAGCCACGAATTTCTTTGTTCTGTCAGAAAATTTAAAACTATGCCAATGTACTGTTGTCAGAGAATTTTAAATTGCATAGTCTCATGTTTCGTTGACTGTAATAAATCGTTGTATATTTATGTGATACTATTTTCCTTTGTAAAAATACAATAGTCAATTAATGTTAGGCTATTGTATAATTGTATGCTTGCATATATGCTAGAAATAAAATTACATTAAATAGAATTGTAGACTAAAGGCCTAACAACTAAGATCACCAGCTGAAACTGCAATACTAACAAATAGTCCAAATCAATGTATTCTATCTATATAGGCCTAAGTATATTCATTGTCCAAACTTAAGTGCTCATACAATGAGCGTCAGTTTTAGTCACGTATTATTTAAGAATGTCATTTTGGAAACCTGTCCCTTTAAAACCTCCAATTCTCAAAAGGCTCTCCAAAAACAAAACTAATGAATTAGTTTCCCTAACAACACCATTATCAATTAACATGATTTTTCTATAAAAAGGCTTTATATGCATTTTATTGAATTACTTTCACAATTTAATAATCAGTCGCATGATTTCTATAACATCAAACGTACCTTTCAAACACTCACCTCTCTCGCCGACGCGGGGACGTCAGCTGATTTCCAAACCAAGAAAAAAAAGTACCCTTCCCGACCATAACAAGATTCTGTCTTCGAGGCAATGTATAGACTGAGTGTTAGACAGAGCGGGGGTGGAAGGGGTGATCATAGGAATGCAGGGGTGTGTTGGAAAGTTGTTGTCAAACGTGAGAGAAGCCGTGGGGCAAGGCCTCGGAGTTTAATGCGTTATTAAGCTGCTATTGAGCCCGTGTCTGGAGGTACTGTTAGTTCCTTGATACTATGCAATGGTAGGTTGTGCAAAGTGAATGCAGAATCTGTGTTGAGGTTGGACTGTCAAGATGGTGGAAGACCTGATGTTAAACAAAGTTTTAAAGCTATTTAATTTCACAGAACAAGTTTTCATTATTTAATCCATATATTTATTTAAAAATTACTCAAATGATTTCACTATTTCTGTTAGCCCTGTAAATCTGAGATGGTAAATTCGATTCCTTAAAATACTTTTAATTCGATTTGCTGATAATTATTTTATTGAATTGTGTGCGTTAGTAAAAGAATAAGTCTAGGATGAAGAATGCATGCGACAGTTAAAATTGTTTATCAAATTGGCCAGTAATGAGCTTCGGCCACAAATGATTAAGTGAGTAAACAACTTCAAAAATATTTGTGATAATAAATCTCGCAACTTTTTGTGTTCTTTTGTCAGTGTATATTCTTATGTATATTCTTTTCTTAGGGGGCTATAAGATAAAATAATATTAATAAACAATAAAAGTTATAAGAATAAATTCATATAAAAAATACATAAATTTATGATTATGAACTTCATTTCAACGCTTTATCTCGGCAAAAATATTATTTGAAACGTTAAATGCAGAACAAATGTCGTAATTTTTAATTTGTAAACCTATCTGCTAATTTGTAAATTCTTTGATAAAGTATTTTTGAAGATAGGATTTTGTAATTGTAAGCTTCACCTAACAAACCTATAGATGTATAAATGAGGTGCAATTTCAGGATAAGATTGAAATGGTTGGAATGGATGAATTGCAATGATAATCGATAAACCACAAGAACAACAGTTTTTGCTAATTTTAGGCTGCCTGTCCTAATATACGTACTTTAAATAGTTTAATGATTTCATATCCTACTGATAGTTCAAGTTTAAGTGTCACTTGGTATAGCATGTTAAGTACTATCATCACTCTACACCTGTCACTTGGTATAGCATGTTAAGTACTATCATCACTTTACACCAGTCACAGTCACTTGGTATGGCATGTTAAGTACTATCATCACTCTACACCTGTCACTTGGTATAGCATGTTAAGTACTATCATCACTCTACACCTTTCACTTGGTATAGCATGTTAAGTACTATCATCACTTTACACCAGTCACAGTCACTTGGTATGGCATGTTAAGTACTATCATCACTCTACACCTGTCACTTGGTATAGCATGTTAAGTACTATCATCACTTTACACCTGTCACATGGTATAGCATGTTAAGTACTATCATCACTCTACACATGTCACTTGGTATAGCATAATAAGTACTATCATCACTCTACACCTGTCACTTGGTATAGCATGTTAAGTACTATCATCACTTTACACCAGTCACAGTCACTTGGTATGGCATGTTAAGTACTATCATCACTCTACACATGTCACTTCGTATAGCATGTTAAGTACTATCATCACTTTACACCAGTCACAGTCACTTGCTATGGCATGTTAAGTACTATCATCACTCTACACCTGTCACTTGGTATAGCATGTTAAGTACTATCATCACTCTACACTTGTCACTTGGTATAGCATGTTAAGTACTATCATCACTCTAAACCTGTCACTTGGTATAGCATGTTAAGTACTATCATCACTTTACACCTGTCACTTGGTATAGCATGTTAAGTACTATCATAACTCTACACCAGTTACTTGGTCGACCACTGTAACACTATCATCACTCTACACCTGTCACTTAGTCTACCATAATAAGTACTATTATCATTCTTCATAAGTCACTTGGGCTACCACAGAAAGTATTATCATAACTATACATCTGTCAGATAGGCTACCACAGTAAGTATTATCATAAATCTACATCTGTCACTTAGGCTACCACAGTAAGTATTATCATAACTATACATCTGTCAGTTGGACTACCACAGTAAGTATTATCATAACTCTACATCTGTCACTTAGGCTACCACAGTAAGTACTATCATAATTCTACATCTGTCACTTGGGCTACCACAGTAAGTATTATCATAACTATATATCTGTCAGTTAGGCTACCACAGTAAGTATTATCATAATTATACATCTGTCAGTTAGGCTACCACAGTAAGTATTATCATAACTCTACATCTGTCAGTTGGACTACCACAGTAAGTATTATCATAACTATACATCTGTCAGTTGGGCTCATACTACATCTGTCAGTTGGGCTACCACAGTAAGTATTATCATAATTATACATCTGTCAGTTAGGCTACCACAGTAAGTATTATCATAACTCTACATCTGTCAGTTGGACTACCACAGTAAGTATTATCATAACTATACATCTGTCAGTTGGGCTATCACAGTAAGTATTATCATAACTATACATCTGTCACTTGGGCTACCACAGTAAGTATTATCATAACTATACATCTGTCAGTTGGGCTACCACAGTAAGTATTATCATAACTATACATCTGTCAGTTGGACTACCACAGTAAGTATTATCATAACTATACATCTGTCAGTTGGGCTACCACAGTAAGTATTATCATAACTATACATCTGTCAGTTGGGCTACCACAGTAAGTATTATCATAACTATACATCTGTCAGTTGGACTACCACAGTAAGTATTATCAAAACTATACATCTGTCAGTTGGACTACCACAGTAAGTATTATAATAACTATACATCTGTCAGTTGGACTACCACAGTAAGTATTATCAAATATATACATCTGTCAGTTGGACTACCACAGTAAGTATTATCATAATTATACATCTGTCAGTTAGGCTACCACAGTAAGTATTATCATAACTATACATCTGTCAGTTGGACTTCCACAGTAAGTATTATCATAACTATACATCTGTCAGTTGGACTACCACAGTAAGTATTATCATAAATATACATCTGTCAGTTAGGATACCACAGTAAGTATTATCATAACTCTACATCTGTCAGTTAGGCTACCACAGTAAGTATTATCATAACTCTACATTTGTCAGTTGGGCTACCACAGTAAGTATTATTATAACTATACATCTGTCAGTTGGACTACCACAGTAAGTATTATCATAGCTATACATCCGTCAGTTATGCTACCACAGTAAGTATTAACATAGCTATACATCCGTCAGTTATGCTACCACAGTAAGTATTATCATAACTATACATCTGTCAGTAGGACTACCACAGTAAGTATTATCATAACTCTACATCTGTCAGTTGGGCTACCACAGTAAGTACTATCATAACTATACATCTTCCAGTTGGACTACCACAGTAAGTATTATGATAACTATACATCTGTAAGTTGGACTACCACAGTAAGTATTATCATAACTATACATCTTCCAGTTGGACTACCACAGTAAGTATTATCATAACTATACATCTTCCAGTTGGACTACCACAGTAAGTATTATCATAACTATACATCTGTCAGTTGGACTACCACAGTAAGTATTATCATAACTCTACATCTGTCAGTTGGGCTACCACAGTAAGTACTATCATAACTATACATCTGTCAGTTGGACTACCACAGTAAGTATTATCATAACTCTACATCTGTCAGTTGGGCTACCACAGTAAGTATTATCATAACTATACATCTGTCAGTTGGACTACCACAGTAAGTATTATCATAACTCTACATCTGTCAGTTGGGCTACCACAGTAAGTACTATCATAACTATACATCTGTCAGTTGGGCTTCCACAGTAAGTATTATCATAACTCTACATCTGTCAGTGGGCTACCACAGTAAGTATTATCATAACTATACATCTGTCAGTTGGACTACCACAGTAAGTATTATCATAACTATACATCTGTCCGTTGGGCTACCACAGTAAGTATTATCATAACTATACATCTGTCAGTTGGACTACCACAGTAAGTATTATCATAACTATACATCTGTCAGTTGGCTACCACAGTAAGTAATCTAAACTATACATCTGTGCAGTTGGACTACCACATAGTAAGTATTATCATAACTATACATCTGTCAGTTGGAGCTACCACAGTAAGTATTATCATAACTATACATCTGTCAGTTGGACTACCACAGTAAGTATTATCATAACTATACATCTGTCAGTTGGACTACCACAGTAAGTATTATCATAACTATACATCTGTCAGTTGGACTACCACAGTAAGTATTATCATAACTATACATCTGTCAGTTGGCTACCACAGTAAGTATTATCATAACTATACATCTGTCAGTTGGACTACCACAGTAAGTATTATCATAACTATACATCTGTCAGTTGGGCTACCACAGTAAGTATTATCATAACTCTACATCTGTCAGTTGGGCTACCACAGTAAGTATTATCATAACTATACATCTGTCAGTTGGGCTACCACAGTAAGTATTATCATAACTATACATCTGTCAGTTGGACTACCACAGTAAGTATTATCATAACTATACATCTGTCAGTTGGCTACCACAGTAAGTATTATCATAACTATACATCTGTCAGTTGGACTACCACAGTAAGTATTATCATAACTATACATCTGTCAGTTGGACTACCACAGTAAGTATTATCATAACTATACATCTGTCAGTTGGACTACCACAGTAAGTATTATCATAACTATACATCTGTCAGTTGGGCTACCACAGTAAGTATTATCATAACTATACATCTGTCAGTTGGACTACCACAGTAAGTATTATCATAACTATACATCTGTCAGTTGGGCTACCACAGTAAGTATTATCATAACTATACATCTGTCAGTTGGACTACCACAGTAAGTATTATCATAACTATACATCTGTCAGTTGGACTACCACAGTAAGTATTATCATAACTATACATCTGTCAGTTGGACTACCACAGTAAGTATTATCATAACTATACATCTGTCAGTTGGACTACCACAGTAAGTATTATCATAACTATACATCTGTCAGTTGGACTACCACAGTAAGTATTATCATAACTATACATCTGTCAGTTGGCTACCACAGTAAGTATTATCATAACTATACATCTGTCAGTTGGCTACCACAGTAAGTATTATCATAACTATACATTTGTCAGTTGGACTACCCCAGTAAGTATTATCATAACTATACATCTGTCAGTTAGGCTACCACAGTAAGTATTATCATAACTATACATCTGTCAGTTGGACTACCACAGTAAGTATTATCATAACTATACATCTGTCAGTTGGCTACCACAGTAAGTATTATCATAACTATACATCTGTCAGTTGGACTACCACAGTAAGTATTATCATAACTATACATCTGTCAGTTGGACTACCACAGTAAGTATTATCATAACTATACATCTGTCAGTTGGACTACCACAGTAAGTATTATCATAACTATACATCTGTCAGTTGGACTACCACAGTAAGTATTATCATAACTATACATCTGTCAGTTGGGCTACCACAGTAAGTATTATCATAACTATACATCTGTCAGTTGGACTACCACAGTAAGTATTATCATAACTATACATCTGTCAGTTGGACTACCACAGTAAGTATTATCATAACTATACATCTGTCAGTTGGACTACCACAGTAAGTATTATCATAACTATACATCTGTCAGTTGGACTACCACAGTAAGTATTATCATAACTATACATCTGTCACTTGGACTACCACAGTAAGTATTATCATAACTATACATCTGTCAGTTAGGCTACCACAGTAAGTATTATCATAACTATACATCTGTCAGTTGGACTACCACAGTAAGTATTATCATAACTCTACATCTGTCAGTTGGGCTACCACAGTAAGTACTATCATAACTATACATCTGTCAGTTGGGCTTCCACAGTAAGTATTATCATAACTCTACATCTGTCAGTTGGGCTACCACAGTAAGTATTATCATAACTATACATCTGTCAGTTGGACTACCACAGTAAGTATTATCATAACTATACATCTGTCAGTTGGGCTACCACAGTAAGTATTATCATAACTATACATCTGTCAGTTGGACTACCACAGTAAGTATTATCATAACTATACATCTGTCAGTTGGACTACCACAGTAAGTATTATCATAACTATACATCTGTCAGTTGGACTACCACAGTAAGTATTATCATAACTATACATCTGTCAGTTGGACTACCACAGTAAGTATTATCATAACTATACATCTGTCAGTTAGGCTACCACAGTAAGTATTATCATAACTCTACATCTGTCAGTTGGACTACCACAGTAAGTATTATCATAACTATACATCTGTCAGTTGGACTACCACAGTAAGTATTATCATAACTATACATCTGTCAGTTAGGCTACCACAGTAAGTATTATCATAACTATACATCTGTCAGTTAGGCTACCACAGTAAGTATTATCATAACTATACATCTGTCAGTTAGGCTACCACAGTAAGTATTATCATAACTATACATCCGTCAGTTAGGACTACCACAGTAAGTATTATCATAACTATACATCTGTCAGTTGGACTACCACAGTAAGTATTATCATAACTATACATCTGTCAGTTGGGCTACCACAGTAAGTATTATCATAACTCTACATCTGTCAGTTGGGCTACCACAGTAAGTATTATCATAACTATACATCTGTCAGTTGGGCTACCACAGTAAGTATTATCATAACTATACATCTGTCAGTTAGGCTACCACAGTAAGTATTATCATAACTATACATCTGTCAGTTGGACTACCACAGTAAGTATTATCATAACTATACATCTGTCAGTTGGGCTACCACAGTAAGTATTATCATAACTCTACATCTGTCAGTTGGACTACCACAGTAAGTATTATCATAACTATACATCTGTCAGTTGGACTACCACAGTAAGTATTATCATAACTCTACATCTGTCACTTGGACTACCACAGTAAGTATTATCATAACTATACATCTGTCAGTTAGGCTACCACAGTAAGTATTATCATAACTATACATCTGTCAGTTAGGCTACCACAGTAAGTATTATCATAACTATACATCCGTCAGTTAGGCTACCACAGTAAGTATTATCATAACTATACATCTGTCAGTTGGACTACCACAGTAAGTAATATCATAACTATACATCCGTCAGTTGGACTACCACAGTAAGTATTATCATAACTCTACATCTGTCAGTTGGGCTACCACAGTAAGTACTATCATAACTATACATCTGTCAGTTGGGCTACCACAGTAAGTATTATCATAACTCTACATCTGTCAGTTGGACTACCACAGTAAGTATTATCATAACTATACATCTGTCAGTTGGGCTACCACAGTAAGTATTATCATAACTATACATCTGTCAGTTGGGCTACCACAGTAAGTATTATCATAACTATACATCTGTCAGTTGGACTACCACAGTAAGTATTATCATAACTATACATCTGTCAGTTGGACTACCACAGTAAGTATTATCATAACTATACATCTGTCAGTTAGGCTACCACAGTAAGTATTATCATAACTCTACATCTGTCAGTTGGACTACCACAGTAAGTATTATCATAACTATACATCTGTCAGTTGGACTACCACAGTAAGTATTATCATAACTCTACATCTGTCAGTTGGACTACCACAGTAAGTATTATCATAACTATACATCTGTCAGTTGGACTACCACAGTAAGTATTATCATAACTATACATCTGTCAGTTGGACTACCACAGTAAGTATTATCATAACTATACATCTGTCAGTTGGACTACCACAGTAAGTATTATCATAACTATACATCTGTCAGTTAGGCTACCACAGTAAGTATTATCATAACTATACATCTGTCAGTTAGGCTACCACAGTAAGTTTTATCATAACTATACATACGTCAGTTAGGCTACCACAGTAAGTATTATCATAACTATACATCTGTCAGTTGGACTACCACAGTAAGTATTATCATAACTATACATCCGTCAGTTGGACTACCACAGTAAGTATTATCATAACTATACATCCGTCAGTTAGGCTACCACAGTAAGTATTATCATAACTATACATATGTCAGTTGGCTACCACAGTAAGTATTATCATAACTATACATCTGTCACTTGGGCTATCATAGTAAGTATTATCATAACTATACATCTGTCAGTTAGGCTACCACAGTAAGTATTATCATAACTATACATCTGTCAGTTAGGCTACCACAGTAAGTATTATCATAACTATACATCCGTCAGTTAGGCTACCACAGTAAGTATTATCATAACTATACATCTGTCAGTTGGACTACCACAGTAAGTATTATCATAACTATACATCCGTCAGTTAGGCTACCACAGTAAGTATTATCATAACTATACATCTGTCAGTTAGGCTACCACAGTAAGTATTATCATAACTATACATCTGTCAGTTGGCTACCACAGTAAGTATTATCATAACTATACATCTGTCAGTTAGGCTACCACAGTAAGTATTATCATAACTATACATCTGTCAGTTAGGCTACCACAGTAAGTATTATCATAACTATACATCCGTCAGTTATGCTACCACAGTAAGTATTATCATAACTATACATCTGTCAGTTGGACTACCACAGTAAGTAATATCATAGCTATACATCCGTCAGTTATGCTACCACAGTAAGTATTATCATAGCTATACATCCGTCAGTTGGACTACCACAGTAAGTATTATCATAACTATACATCCGTCAGTTGGACTACCACAGTAAGTAATATCATAACTATACATCTGTCAGTTGGACTACCACAGTAAGTATTATCATAACTATACATCCGTCAGTTGGACTACCACAGTAAGTATTATCATAACTATACATCCGTCAGTTATGCTACCACAGTAAGTATTATCATAACTATACATCTGTCAGTTGGACTACCACAGTAAGTAATATCATAGCTATACATCATTCAGTTATGCTACCACAGTAAGTATTATCATAACTATACATCTGTCAGTTGGACTACCACAGTAAGTAATATCATAGCTATACATCCATCAGTTATGCTACCACAGTAAGTATTATCATAACTATACATCTGTCAGTTGGACTACCACAGTAAGAATTATCATAACTATACATCTGTCAGTTGGACTACCACAGTAAGTAATATCATAACTATACATCTGTCAGTTGGACTACCACAGTAAGTAATATCATAGCTATACATCCGTCAGTTATGCTACCACAGTAAGTATTATCATAGCTATACATCCGTCAGTTGGACTACCACAGTAAGTATTATCATAACTATACATCCGTCAGTTGGACTACCACAGTAAGTATTATCATAACTATACATCTGTCAGTTAGACTACCACAGTAAGTATTATCATAACTATACATCCGTCAGTTGGACTACCACAGTAAGTATTATCATAACTATAGATCCGTCAGTTATGCTACCACAGTAAGTATTATCATAACTATACATCTGTCAGTTGGACTACCACAGTAAGTAATATCATAGCTATACATCCGTCAGTTATGCTACCACAGTAAGTATTATCATAACTATACATCTGTCAGTTAGACTACCACAGTAAGTATTATCATAACTATACATCCGTCGGTTGGACTACCACAGTAAGTATTATCATAACTATACATCTGTCAGTTGGACTACCACAGTAAGTATTATCATAAGTATACATCCGTCAGTTGGACTACCACAGTAAGTATTATCATAACTATACATCCGTCAGTTAGGCTACCACAGTAAGTATTATCATAACCTATACATCTGTCAGTTAGGACTACCACAGTAAGTATTATCATAACTATACATCCGTCAGTTAGGCTACCACAGTAAGTATTATCATAACTATACATATGTCAGTTAGGCTACCACAATAAGTATTATCATAACTATACATCTGTCAGTTGGACTACCACAGTAAGTATTATCATAACTATACATCCGTCAGTTAGGCTACCACAGTAAGTATTATCATAACTATACATCTGTCAGTTAGGCTACCACAGTAAGTATTATCATAACTATACATCCGTCAGTTATGCTACCACAGTAAGTATTATCATAACTATACATCTGTCAGTTAGGCTACCACAGTAAGTATTATCATAACTCTACATTTGTCAGTTGGGCTACCACAGTAAGTATTATTATAACTATACATCTGTCAGTTGGACTACCACAGTAAGTATTATCATAGCTATACATCTGTCAGTTATGCTACCACAGTAAGTATTAACATAGCTATACATCCGTCAGTTATGCTACCACAGTAAGTATTATCATAACTATACATCTGTCAGTTGGACTACCACAGTAAGTAATATCATAGCTATACATCCGTCAGTTATGCTACCACAGTAAGTATTATCATAGCTATAAATCCGTCAGTTATGCTACCACAGTAAGTATTATCATAACTATACATCCGTCAGTTATGCTACCACAGTAAGTATTATCATAGCTATAAATCCGTCAGTTATGCTACCACAGTAAGTATTATCATAACTATACATCCGTCAGTTATGCTACCACAGTAAGTATTATCATAGCTATAAATCCGTCAGTTAAGCTACCACAGTAAGTATTATCATAACTATACATCCGTCAGTTATGCTACCACAGTAAGTATTATCATAGCTATAAATCCGTCAGTTATGCTACCACAGTAAGTATTATCATAGCTATAAATCCGTCAGTTATGCTACCACAGTAAGTATTATCATAGCTATAAATCCGTCAGTTATGCTACCACAGTAAGTATTATCATAACTATACATCCGTCAGTTATGCTACCACAGTAAGTATTATCATAGCTATAAATCCGTCAGTTATGCTACCACAGTAAGTATTATCATAGCTATAAATCCGTCAGTTATGCTACCACAGTAAGTATTATCATAACTATACATCTGTCACTTGGTATAGCATGATAAGTACTATCATAACTATAAATCTGTCACTTAGTATAGCATGATAAGTACTATCATCACTTTACACCTGTCACTTGGTATAGCATGTTAAGTACTATCATCACTTTACACATGTCACTTGGTATAGCATGTTAAGTACTATCATCACTTTACACCTGTCACATGGTATAGCATGTTAAGTACTATCATCACTTTACATATGTCACTTGGTATAGCATGTTAAGTACTATCATCACTTTACACCTGTCACATGGTATAGCATGTTAAGTACTATCATCACTCTACACATGTCACTTGGTATAGCATGTTAAGTACTATCATCACTTTACACCTGTCACTTGGTATAGCATGTTAAGTACTATCATCACTTTACGCCAGTCACAGTCACTTGGTATGGCATGTTAAGTACTATCATCACTCTACACATGTCACTTAGTATAGCATGTTAAGTACTATCATCACTTTACACCAGTCACAGTCACTTGGTATAGCATGTTAAGTACTATCATCACTCTACACCTGTCACTTGGTATAGCATGTTAAGTACTATCATCACTCTACACCTGTCACTTGGTATAGCATGTTAAGTACTATCATCACTCTAAACCTGTCACTTGGTTTAGCATGTTATGTACTATCATCACTCTACACCTGTCTATTGGTATAGCATGTTAAGTACTATCATAACTCTACACCAGTTACTTGGTCGACCACTGTAACACTATCATCACTCTACACCTGTCACAGTCTACCATAATAAGTACTATGATCATTCTTCATAAGTCACTTGGGCTACCACAGTAAGTATTATCATAACTATACATCTGTCAGTTGGACTACCACAGTAAGTATTATCATAACTCTACATCTGTCACTTAGGCTACCACAGTAAGTATTATCATAACTATACATCTGTTAGTTAGGCTACCACAGTAAGTATTATTATAACTATACATCTGTCAGTTACTCTACATCTGCACTTAGGCTACACAGTAAGTACTATCATAATACTACAATCTGTCCACTTGGCTACCACAGTAAGTATTATCATAACTATACATCTGTCAGTTAGGACTACCACAGTAAGTATTATCATAACTATACATCTGTCAGTTGGCTACCACAGTAAGTATTATCATAACTATACATCTGTCAGTTGGACTACCACAGTAAGTATTATCATAACTATACATCTGTCAGTTGGACTACCACAGTAAGTATTATCATAACTATACATCTGTCAGTTAGGCTACCACAGTAAGTATTATCATAACTATACATCTGTCAGTTGGCTACCACAGTAAGTATTATCATAACTATACATCTGTCAGTTGGACTACCACAGTAAGTATTATCATAACTATACATCTGTCAGTTGGACTACCACAGTAAGTATTATCATAACTATACATCTGTCAGTTAGGCTACCACAGTAAGTATTATCATAACTATACATCTGTCAGTTGGCTACCACAGTAAGTATTATCATAACTATACATCTGTCAGTTGGACTACCACAGTAAGTATTATCATAACTATACATCTGTCAGTTGGCTACCACAGTAAGTATTATCATAACTATACATCTGTCAGTTAGGCTACCACAGTAAGTATTATCATAACTATACATCTGTCAGTTGGGCTACCATAGTAAGTATTATTATAACTATACATCTGTCAGTTGGACTACCACAGTAAGTATTATCATAACTATACATCTGTCAGTTAGGCTACCACAGTAAGTATTAACATAACTATACATCCGTCAGTTAGGCTACCACAGTAAGTATTATCATAACTATACATCCGTCAGTTATGCTACCACAGTAAGTATTATCATAAGCTATACATCCGTCAGTTTGGCTACCACAGTAAGTATTATCATAACTATACATCCGTCAGTTAGGCTACCACAGTAAGTATTATCATAGCTATAAATCTGTCAGTTAGGCTACCACAGTAAGTATTATCATAACTATACATCCGTCAGTTAGGCTACCACAGTAAGTATTATCATAGCTATAAATCCGTCAGTTATGCTACCACAGTAAGTATTATCATAGCTATAAATCCGTCAGTTATGCTACCACAGTAAGTATTATCATAACTATACATCTGTCACTTGGTATAGCATGATAAGTACTATCATAACTATAAATCTGTCACTTAGTATAGCATGATAAGTACTATCATCACTTTACACCTGTTACTTGGTATAGCATGTTAAGTACTATCATCACTTTACACATGTCACTTGGTATAGCATAATAAGTACTATCATCACTTTACACCTGTCACATGGTATAGCATGTTAAGTACTATCATCACTTTACATATGTCACTTGGTATAGCATGTTAAGTACTATCATCACTTTACACCTGTCACATGGTATACGCATGTTAAGTACTATCATCACTCTACACATGTCACTTGGTATAGCATGTTAAGTACTATCATCACTTACACCTGTCACTTGGTATAGCATGTTAAGTACTATCATCACTTTACGCCAGTCACAGTCACTTGGTATGGCATGTTAAGTACTATCATCACTCTACACATGTCACTTAGTATAGCATGTTAAGTACTATCATCACTTTACACCAGTCACAGTCACTTGGTATAGCATGTTAAGTACTATCATCACTCACACCTGTCACTTGGTATAGCATGTTAGTACTATCATCACTCTACACCTGTCACTTGGTATAGCATGTTAAGTACTATCATCACTCTAAACCTGTCACTTGGTTTAGCATGTTATTACTATCATCACCTACACCTGTCTATTGGTATAGCATGTTAAGTACTATCATAACTCTACACCAGTTACTTGGTCGACCACTGTAACACTATCATCACTCTAACCTGTCACAGTCTACCATAATAAGTACTATGATCATTCTTCATAAGTCACTTGGGCTACCACAGAAAGTATTATCATAACTATACATCTGTCAGTTAGGCTACCACAGTAAGTATTATCATAAACTCTACATCTGTCACTTAGGCTACCACAGTAAGTATTATCATACTATACATCGTCATTGCTACCACGTAAGTATTATAACATACAATTCAGTGGACACTTGTATTATCATAACTATACTCTTCTTGGCTCCAGAGTATATCTAAACCCAGTGGACTACCACAGTAAGTATTATCATAACTATACATCTGTCCTTGGGCTACCACAGTAAGTATTATTAAACTATACATCGTCAGTTGGGCTTACCACAGTAAGTATTATCATAACTATACATCTGTCAGTTGGACTACCACAGTAAGTATTATCATAACTATACATCTGTCAGTTGGACTACCACATTAAGTATTATCATAACTATACATCTGTCAGTTAGGCTACCACAGTAAGTACTATCATAACTATACATCTGTCAGTTGGGCTACCATAGTAAGTATTATCATAACTCTTAATCTGTCAGTTGAGCTACCACAGTAAGTTTTATCATAACTATACATCTGTCAGTTGGACTACCACAGTAAGTATTATCATAACTATACATCTGTCAGTTGGACTACCACAGTAAGTATTATCATAACTATACATCTGTCAGTTAGGCTACCACAGTAAGTATTATCATAACTCTACATCTGTCAGTTGGACTACCACAGTAAGTATTATTATAACTATACATCTGTCAGTTGGACTACCACAGTAAGTATTATCATAACTCTACATCTGTCAGTTGAACTACCACAGTAAGTATTATCATAACTATACATTTGTCAGTTGGACTACCCCAGTAAGTATTATCATAACTATACATCTGTCAGTTAGGCTACCACAGTAAGTATTATCATAACTATACATCTGTCAGTTGGACTACCACAGTAAGTATTATTATAACTATACATCTGTCATTTGGACTACCACAGTAAGTATTATCATAACTATACATCTGTCAGTTAGGATACCACAGTAAGGTATTATCATAGACTCTACATCTGTCAGTTGGACTACCACAGTAAGTATTATCATAACTATACAGTCTGTCAGTTGGACTACCACAGTAAGTATTATCATAACTCTACATTCTGTCAGTTGACTACCACAGTAAGTATTATCATAACTATACATCTGTCAGTTAGGGCTATCACAGTAAGTATTATCATAACTCTACATCTGTCAGTTGGACTACACAGTAAGTATTATCATAACTCTACATCTGTCAGTTAGGCCTACCACAGTAAGTACCTTCATAACTCTACATCTGTCAGTTTGGACTACCACAGTAAGTATTATCATAACTCTACATCTGTCAGTTAGCTACCACAGAAGTATTATCATAACTCTACATCTGTCAGGTGGACTACCACAGTAAGTATTATCATAAACTCTACATCTGTCAGTTGGACTACCACAGTAAGTATTATCATAACTATAATCCTCAGTTAGCTATCACATATATTAATAACTCTACATCTGTCATTGGACTACCACAAAGTATTATATAACTTACATCTTCTTAGGCTACCACGAAGTATTAATAACTCACATCTGTCGTTACTACCACATAAGTATTATCATAACTTACATCTGTCATTGTACACAGTAATATACTAACATACACTGTCATTAGCTAACAAATTACATATATCATGTCTTGGACTACACGTATTTCATACTATACACTGTCATGACTACCACAGTATATTTTCAAACTACATCGCATTAGCTACACATAATATATCATAATCACATCTGTCAGTTACACCACAGTAGTATTCAAACTCTACATCTCATGGACTACCGTAATATCAGAACTATCATCGTCATACTCCACATAAGTATTATCATAACTAACACTTCATGTCATAGTAAATAACTCTACATCTCACTGACTACACAGAGTATTATATAACTATATTCTGCATTGAACACAGTAAGTATTATCATAACCATACATCTGTCAGTTAGGCTACCACAGTAAGTATTATCATAATCCTACATCTGTCACTTGGGCTATCACAGTAAGTATTATCATAACTATACATCTGTCAGTTGGACTACCACAGTAAGTATTATCATAACTCTACATCTGTCACTTGGACTACCACAGTAAGTATTATCATAACTATACTTCTGTCAGTTGGACTACCACAGTAAGTATTATCATAACTATACATCTGTCAGTTAGGCTACCACAGTAAGTACTATCATAATCCTACATCTGTCACTTGGGCTATCACAGTAAGTATTATCATAACTATACATCTGTCAGTTGGACTACCACAGTAAGTATTATCATAACTATACATCCGTCAGTTAGGCTACCACAAAAAGTATTATCTTAACTATACATCTGTCAGTTAGGCTACCACAGTAAGTATTATCATAACTATACATCCGTCAGTTAGGCTACCACAGTAAGTATTATCATAACTATACATCTGTCAGTTGGACTACCACAGTAAGTATTATCATAACTATACATCCGTCAGTTAGGCTACCACAAAAAGTATTATCATAACTATACATCTGTCAGTTGGACTACCACAGTAAGTAATATCATAGCTATACATCCGTCAGTTATGCTACCACAGTAAGTATTATCATAGCTATACATTCGTCAGTTATGCTACCACAGTAAGTATTATCATAGCTATACATCCGTCAGTTATGCTACCACAGTAAGTATTATCATAACTATACATCTGTCACTTGGTATAGCATGATAAGTACTATCATAACTATACATCTGTCACTTGGTATAGATTGTTAAATACTATCATCACTTTACACATGTCACTTGGTATAGCATGTTAATTAATATCATCACTTTACACCTGTCACATATTATAGCATGTTAAGTACTATCATCACTTTACATATGTCACTTGGTATAGCATGTTAAGTACTATCATCACTTTACACCTGTCACATGGTATAGCATGTTAAGTACTATCATCACTCTACACATGTCACTTGGTATAGCATGTTAAGTACTATCATCACTCTACACATGTCACTTAGTATAGCATGTTAAGTACTATCATCACTTTACACCAGTCACAGTCACTTGGTATGGCATGTTAAGTACTATCATCACTCTACACCTGTCACTTGGTATAGCATGTTAAGTACTATCATCACTTTACGCCAGTCACAGTCACTTGGTATGGCATGTTAAGTACTATCATCACTCTACACATGTCACTTAGTATAGCATGTTAAGTACTATCATCACTTTACACCAGTCACAGTCACTTGGTATGGCATGTTAAGTACTATCATCACTCTACACCTGTCACTTGGTATAGCATGTAAGTACTATCATCACTCTACACCTGTCACTTGGTATAGCATGTTAAGTACTATCATCACTCTAAACCTGTCACTTGGTTTAGCATGTTAAATACTATCATCACTCTACACCTGTCACTTGGTATAGCATGTTAAGTACTATCATAACTCTACACCAGTTACTTGGTCGACCACTGTAACACTATCATCACTCTACACCTGTCACAGTCTACCATAATAAGTACTATGATCATTCTTCATAAGTCACTTGGGCTACCACAGAAAGTATTATCATAACTATACATCTGTCAGTTAGGCTACCACAGTAAGTATTATCATAAATCTACATCTGTCACTTAGGCTACCACAGTAAGTATTATCATAACTATACATCTGTCAGTTGGACTACCACAGTAAGTATAATCATAACTCTACATTTGTCACTTAGGCTACCACAGTAAGTATTATGATAACTCTACATCTGTCACTTGGGCTACCACAGTAAGTATTATCATAACTATACATCTGTCAGTTAGGCTACCACAGTAAGTATTATTATAATTATACATCTGTCAGTTAGGCTACCACAGTAAGTATTATCATAACTCTACATCGGTCAGTTGGACTACCACAGTAAGTATTATCATAACTATACATCTGTCACTTGGTATAGCATGTTAAGTACTATCATCACTCTACACCTGTCACTTGATATAGCATGTTAAGTACTATCATCACTCTACACCAGTCACTTGGTATAGCATGTTAAGTACTATCATCACTCTACACCTGTCACTTGATATAGCATGTTAAGTACTATCATCACTCTACACCGGTCACTTGGTATAGCATGTTAAGTACTATCATTACTCTACACCTGCCACTTGATATATCATGTTAAGTACTATCATTACTTTACACTTGTCACTTGGTATAGCATGTTAAGTACTATCATGACTTTACACCTGTCACTTGATATATCATGTTAAGTACTATCATTACTTTACACTTGACACTTGATATATCATGTTCAGTACTATCATTACTTTACACTTGTCACTTGATATATCATGTTAAGTACTATCATTACTTTACACTTGTCACTTGATATATCATGTTAAGTACTATCATTACTTTACACTTGTCACTTGGTATAGCATGTTAAGTACTATCATCACTTTACACCTGTCACTTGATATATCATGGTAAGTACTATAATTACTTTACACTTGTCAGTTGATATATCATGTTAAGTACTATCATTACTTTACACCTGTCACTTGATATATCATGTTAAGTACTGTCATTACTTTACACTTGTCAATTTTAATAGCATGTTAAGTACTATCATCACTCTACACTTGTCACTTGATATATCATGTTAAGTACTATCATTACTTTACACTTGTCACTTGGTATAGCATGTTAAGTACTATCATCACTTACATTACACCGGTCACTTGGTATAGCATGTTAAGTACTATCATCACTTAACACCTGTCACTTGGTCTATCACAGAAGGTAATATCATCACTCTACACCTGTCACTTGGTTTAGCATGTTAAGTACTATCATTACTCTACACCTGTCACTTGGTATAGCATGTTAAGTACTATCATCACTCTACACATGTCACTTGGTATAGCAAGTTAAGTACTATCATCACTTTACACCTGTCACTTGGTCTATCACAGAAAGTAATATCATCACTCTACACATGTCACTTGGTATGGCATGTTAAGTACTATCATTACTCTACACCTGTCACTTGGTATAGCATGTTAAGTACTATCATCACTCTACACCTGTCACTTGGTATAGCATGTTAAGTACTATCATCACTCTACACCTGTCACTTGGTTTAGCATGTTAAGTACTATCATCACTTTACACCTGTCACTTGGTCTATCACAGAAAGTGTTATTATCACTCTACACCTGTCACTTGGTATGGCATGTTAAGTACTATCATTACTCCACACCTGTCACTTGTAATAGCATGTTAAGTACTATCATAACTCTACACCAGTTACTTAGTCAACCACTGTAACACTATCATCACTCTACACCTGTCACTTGGTATAGCATGTTAAGTACTATCATAACTCTACACCAGTTACTTGGTCAACCACTGTAACACTATCATCACTCCACACCTCTCACTTAGTCTACCATAATAAGTACTATTATATCATTCTTCATGTGTCACTTGGGCTACCACAGTAAGTATTATCATAACTATACATCTGTCACTTGGGCTACCACAGTAAGTATTATCATAACTATACATCTGTCACTTGGGCTACCACAGTAAGTATTATCATAACTATACATCTGTCAGTTGGGCTACCACAGTAAGTATTATCATAACTATACATCTGTCAGTTGGGCTACCACAGTAAGTATTATCATAACTATACATCTGTCAGTTGGGCTACCACAGTAAGTATTATCATAACTATACATCTGTCAGTTGGGCTACAACAGTAAGTATTATCATAACTATACATCTGTCAGTTGGGCTACCACAGTAAGTATTATCATAACTATACATCTGTCAGTTGGGCTACCACAGTAAGTATTATCATAACTATACATCTGTCAGTTGGGCTACCACAGTAAGTATTATCATAACTATACATCTGTCAGTTGGGCTACCACAGTAAGTATTATCATAACTATACATCTGTCACTTGGGCTACCACAGTAAGTATTATCATAACTATACATCTGTCACTTGGGCTACCACAGTAAGTATTATCATAACTATATATCTGTCACTTTTGCTACCACAGTAAGTATTATCATAACTATACATCTGTCACTTGGGCTACCACAGTAAGTATTATCATAACTCTACATCTGTCACTTGGGCTACCACAGTAAGTATTATCATAACTCTACATCTGTCAGTTGGGCTACCACAGTAAGTATTATCATAACTCTACATCTGTCAGTTAGGCTATCACAGTAAGTATTATCATAACTCTACATCTGTCAGTTGGGCTATCACAGTAAGTATTATCATAACTATACATCTCTCAGTTTGGCTACCACAATAAGTATTATCATAACTATACATCTGTCAGTTGGACTACCACAATAAGTATTATCATAACTATACATCTGTGAGTTGGGCTACCACAGTAAGTGTTATCATAACTCTACATCTGTCAGTTGGGCTATCACAGTAAGTATTATCATAACTATACATCTGTCAGTTTGGCTACCACAATAAGTATTATCATAACTATACATCTGTCAGTTGGACTACCACAGTAAGTATTATCATAACTATACATCTGTCAGTTGGGCTACCACAGTAAGTGTTATCATAACTCTACATCTGTCAGTTGGGCTATCACAGTAAGTATTATCATAACTATACATCTGTCAGTTGGACTACCACAGTAAGTGTTATCATAACTCTACATCTGTCAGTTGGGCTACCACAGTAAGTATTATCATAACTATACATCTGTCAGTTGGACTACCACAGTAAGTGTTAGAATAACTCTACATCTGTCAGTTGGACTACCACAGTAAGTGTTATCATAACTATACATCTGTCAGTTGGGCTATCACAGTAAGTATTATCATAACTATACATCTTTCAGTTGGACTACCACAGTAAGTGTTATCATAACTCTACATCTGTCAGTTGGGCTACCACAGTAAGTGTTATCATAACTATACATCTGTCAGTTGGACTACCACAGTAAGTGTTATCATAACTCTACATCTGTCAGTTGGACTACCACAGTAAGTGTTATCATAACTCTACATCTGTCAGTTGGACTACCACAGTAAGTGTTATCATAACTATACATCTGTCAGTTGGGCTACCACAGTAAGTGTTATCATAACTATACATCTGTCAGTTGGACTACCACAGTAAGTGTTATCATAACTATACATCTGTCAGTTGGACTACCACAGTAAGTATTATCATAACTATACATCTGTCACTTGGGCTACTACAGTAAGTATTATCATAACTATACATCTGTCAGTTGGGCTACCACAATAAGTAATATCATAACTATACATCTGTCAGTTGGACTACCACAGTAAGTATTATCATAACTATACATCTGTCAGTTGGGCTACCACAGTAAGTATTATCATAACTATACATCTGTCACTTGGGCTACTCCAGTAAGTATTATCATAACTATACATCTGTCAGTTGGGCTACCACAATAAGTATTATCATAACTATACATCTGTCAGTTGGACTACCACAGTAAGTATTATCATAACTATACATCTGTCAGTTAGGCTACCACAGTAAGTGTTATCATAACTCTACATCTGTCAGTTGGACTACCACAGTAAGTATTATCATAACTATACATCTGTCAGTTGGGCTACCACAGTAAGTGTTATCATAACTCTACATCTGTCAGTTGGGCTATCACAGTAAGTATTATCATAAATATACATCTGTCAGTTGGACTACCACAGTAAGTATTATCATAACTATACATCTGTCAGTTGGGCTACCACAGTAAGTGTTATCATAACTCTACATCTGTCAGTTGGGCTATCACAGTAAGTATTATCATAACTATACATCTGTCAGTTTGGCTACCACAGTAAGTATTATCATAACTCTACATCTGTCAGTTTGGCTATCACAGTAAGTATTATCATAACTCTACATCTGTCAGTTGGGCTATCACAGTAAGTATTATCATAACTCTACATCTGTCAGTTGGGCTATCACAGTAAGTATTATCATAACTCTACATTTGTCAGTTGGGCTATCACAGTAAGTATTATCATAACTCTACATCTGTCAGTTGGGCTATCACAGTAAGTATTATCATAACTATACATCTGTCAGTTTGGCTACCACAGTAAGTATTATCATAACTATACATCTGTCAGTTTGGCTATCACAGTAAGTATTATCATAACTCTACATCTGTCAGTTAGGCTACCACAGTAAGTATTATCATAACTCTACATCTGTCAGTTAGGCTATCACAGTAAGTATTATCATAACTCTACATCTGTCAGTTAGGCTACCACAGTAAGTATTATCATAACTCTACATCTGTCAGTTAGGCTACCACAGTAAGTATTATCATAACTCTACATCTGTCAGTTTGGCTACCACAGTAAGTATTATCATAACTATACATCTGTCAGTTTGGCTATCACAGTAAGTTTTATCATAACTATACATCTGTCAGTTTGGCTACCACAGTAGGTATTATCATAACTCTACATCTGTCAGTTGGGCTACCACAGTAAGTATTATCATAACTCTACATCTGTCAGTTGGGCTATCACAGTAAGTATTATCATAACTATACATCTGTCAGTTTGGCTACCACAGTAAGTATTATCATAACTATACATCTGTCAGTTAGGCTATCACAGTAAGTATTGTCATAACTCTACATCTGTCAGTTGGACTACCACAGTGTGTATTATCATAACTATACAACTTTCAGTTAGGCTATCACAGTAAGTATTATCATAACTCTACATCTGTCAGTTTGGCTACCACAGTAAGTATTATCATAACTATACATCTGTCAGTTAGGCTATCACAGGAAGTATTATCATAACTCTACATCTGTCAGTTGGACTACCACAGTAAGTATTATCCTAACTATACATCTGTCAGTTAGGCTACCACAGTAAGTATTATCATAACTATACATCTGTCAGTTAGGCTACCACAGTAAGTATTATCATAACTATACATCTGTCAGTTGGGCTATCACAGTAAGTAATATCATAACTCTACATCTGTCAGTTAGGCTACCACAGTAAGTATTATCATAACTATACATCTGTCAGTTGGGCTATCACAGTAAGTAATATCATAACTCTACATCTGTCAGTTGGACTACCACAGTAAGTATTTCATAACTATAAATCTGTCAGTTAGGCTACCACAGGAAGTATTATCATAACTCTACATCTGTCAGTTTGGCTACCACTGTAAGTATTATCATAACTATACATCTGTCAGTTAGGCTATCACAGGAAGTATTATCATAACTCTACATCTGTCATTTGGACTACCACAGTAAGTATTATCATAACTATACATCTGTCAGTTAGGCTACCACAGTAAGTATTATTATAACTATACATCTGTCAGTTAGGCTACCACAGTAAGTATTATCATAACTATACATCTGTCAGTTGGGCTATCACAGTAAGTAATATCATAACTTTACATCTGTCAGTTGGGTTACCACAGTAAATATTATCATAACTATACATCTGTCACTTGGTATAGCATGTTAAGTACTGTCATTACTTTACACTTGTCACTTGGTATAGCATGTTAAGTACTATCATCACTTTACACCTGTCACTTGGACTATCACAGTAAGTGTTATCATCACTCTACACCTGTCACTTGGTATAGCATGTTAAGTACTAACATCACTCTACACCATTCACTTGGTATAGCATGTTAAGTACTATCATCACTTTACACCTGTCACTTGGACTATCACAGTAAGGGTTATTATCACTCTACACCTGTCACGTGATCTATCACAGTAAGTGTTATCATCACTTTACACCTGTCACTTGGTCTATCACAGTAAGTCTTATCATCACTCTACACCTGCCAATTGGTCTATCGCTGTAAGTGTTATCATTACTCTACAACTGTCACTTGGTCTATCACAGTAAGTGTTATCATCACTCTACAACTGTCACTTGGTCTATCACAGTAAGTGTTATCATCACTCTACAACTGTCACTTGGTCTATCACAGTAAGTGTTATCATCACTCTGCAACTGTCACTTGGTCTATCACAGTAAGTGTTATCATCACTCTACACCTGCCAATTGGTCTATCGCAGTAAGTGTTATCATTACTCTACACCTATCACTTGGTATAGCTTATTAAATACTGTCATTACTTTACACCTGTCACTTGGTCAATCACAGTAAGTGTTATCATCACTCAACACCTCTGTCACTTGGTATAGCATGTTAAGTACTATTATTACTTAACACCGGTCACTTGGACTATCCCAGTAAGTGTTATCATAACTCTACATCGGTCACTTAGTCGACCACTTTAAGCACTATCATCACTCTACACTTGTCACTTAGTCTACCACAATAAGTACTATTATCATTCTTCATAAGTCACTTGGGCTACCACAGTAAGTATTATCAAAACTATACATCTGTCAGTTAGGCTACCACAGTAAGTATTATCATAACTGTCACTTGGGCTACCACAGTAAGTATTATCATAACTATACATCTGTCAGTTAGGCTACCACAGTAAGTATTATCATAACTCTACATCTGTCACTTAGGCTATCACTGTAAGTATTATCATAACTCTATATCTCTCACTTGGGCTACTACAGTAAGTATTATCATAACTCTATATCTGACACTTGGACTACCACAGTAAGTATTATCATAACTACACATCTGTCAGTTAGGCTACCACAGTAAGTATTATCATAACTCTACATCTGTCACTTAGGCTATCACTGTAAGTATTATCATAACTCTATATCTCTCACTTGGGCTACTACAGTAAGTATTATCATAACTCTACATCTGACACTTGGACTACCACAGTAAGTATTATCATAACTCTTCATCTGTCACTTGGACTATCACAGTAAGTATTATCATAACTACACATCTGTCAGTTAGGCTATCACAGTAAGTATTATCTTAACTCTACATCTGTCAGTTGGGCTGCCACAATAAGTATTATTATAACTCTACATCTGTCAGTTTGCCTACCACAGTAAGTATTATCTTAACTCTACATCTGTCAGTTGGGCTACCACAGTAAGTATTATTATAACTCTACATCTGACACTTGGACTACCACAGTAAGTATTATCATAACTATACATCTGTCAGTTGGGCTACCACAATAAGTATTATTATAACTCTACATCTGTCACTTGGGCTATCACAGTAAGTATTATCATAACTACACATCTGTCAGTTGGGCTACTACAGTAAGTATTATTATAACCCTACATCTGTCACTTGGGCTATCACAGTAAGCATTATCATAACTACACATCTGTCAGTTAGGCTATCACAGTAAGTATTATCTTGACTCTACATCTGTCAGTTGGGCTACCACAATAAGTATTATTATAACTCTACATCTGTCAGTTGGGCTACCACAGTAAGTATTATCTTAACTCTACATCTGTCAGTTGGGCTACCACAGTAAGTATTATTATAACTCTACATTTGACACTTGGACTACCACAGTAAGTATTATCATAACTATACATCTGTCAGTTGGGCTACCACAATAAGTATTATTATAACTCTACATCTGTCAGTTGGGCTACCACAATAAGTATTATTATAACTCTACATCTGTCAGTTGGGCTACCACAGTAAGTATTATCTTAACTCTACATCTGTCAGTTGGGCTACCACAATAAGTATTATTATAACTCTACATCTGTCAGTTGGGCTACCACAGTAAGTATTATCTTAACTCTACATCTGTCAGTTGGGCTACCACAGTAAGTATTATTATAACTCTACATCTGTCAGTTAGGATACCACAATAAGTATTATCTTAACTCTACATCTGTCAGTTAGGCTACCACAGTAAGTATTATCATAACTATACATCTGTCAGTTGGACTACCACAGTAAGTATTATCATAACTCTACATCTGTCACTTAGGCTATCACTGTAAGTATTATCATAACTCTATATCTCTCACTTGGGCTACTACAGTAAGTATTATCATAACTCTACATCTGACACTTGGACTACCACAGTAAGTATTATCATAACTCTTCATCTGTCACTTGGACTATCACAGTAAGTATTATCATAACTACACATCTGTCAGTTAGGCTATCACAGTAAGTATTATCTTAACTCTACATCTGTCAGTTGGGCTGCCACAATAAGTATTATTATAACTCTACATCTGTCAGTTGGGCTACCACAGTAAGTATTATCTTAACTCTACATCTGTCAGTTGGGCTACCACAGTAAGTATTATTATAACTCTACATCTGACACTTGGACTACCACAGTAAGTATTATCATAACTATACATCTGTCAGTTGGGCTACCACAATAAGTATGATTATAACTCTACATCTGTCAGTTGGGCTACCACAATAAGTATTATTATAACTCTACATCTGTCAGTTGGGCTACCACAGTAAGTATTATCTTAACTCTACATCTGTCAGTTGGGCTACCACAATAAGTATTATTATAACTCTACATCTGTCAGTTGGGCTACCACAGTAAGTATTATCTTAACTCTACATCTGTCAGTTGGGCTACCACAGTAAGTATTATTATAACTCTACATCTGTCAGTTAGGATACCACAATAAGTATTATCTTAACTCTACATCTGTCAGTTAGGCTACCACAGTAAGTATTATCATAACTATACATCTGTCAGTTGGACTACCACAGTAAGTATTATCATAACTATACATCTGTCACTTGTGCTACTACAGTAAGTATTATCTTAACTCTACATCTGTCAGTTGGGCTACCACAATAAGTATTATTATAACTCTACATCTGACACTTGGACTACCACAGTAAGTATTATCATAACTATACATCTGACACTTGGGCTACTACTGTAAGTATTATCTTAACTCTACATCTGTCAGTTGGGCTACCACAATTAGTATTATTATAACTCTACATCTGTCAGTTGGGCTACCACAGTAAGTATTATCTTAACTCTACATCTGTCAGTTGGGCTACCACAATAAGTATTATTATAACTCTACATCTGACACTTGGACTACCACAGTAAGTATTATCATAACTATACATCTGTCAGTTGGACTACCACAGTAAGTATTATTATAACTATACATCTGTCAGTTAGGCTACCACAATAAGTATTATTATAACTCTACATCTGACACTTGGACTACCACAGTAAGTATTATCATAACTATACATCTGTCACTTGTGCTACTACAGTAAGTATTATCATAACTCTACATATGACACTTGGACTACTACAGTAAGTATTATCATAACTATACATCTGTCAGTTGGACTACCACAGTAAGTATTATTATAACTATACATCTGTCAGTTAGGCTACCACAATAAGTATTATTATAACTCTACATCTGACACTTGGACTACCACAGTAAGTATTATTATAACTCTACATCTGACACTTGGACTACCACAGTAAGTATTATCATAACTCTATATCTCTCACTTGGGCTACTACAGTAAGTATTATCATAACTCTACATCTGACACTTGGACTACTACAGTAAGTATTATCATAACTCTACATCTGTCACTTGGGCTATCACAGTAAGTATTATCATAACTACACATCTGTCAGTTAGGCTATCACAGTAAGTATTATCTTAACTCTACATCTGTCAGTTGGGCTACCACAATAAGTATTATTATAACTCTACATCTGTCAGTTGGGCTACCACAGTAAGTATTATCTTAACTCTACATCTGTCAGTTGGGCTACCACAATAAGTATTATTATAACTCTACATCTGACACTTGGACTACCACAGTAAGTATTATCATAACTATACATCTGTCACTTGTGCTACTACAGTAAGTATTATCATAACTCTACATATGACACTTGGACTACCACAGTAAGTATTATCATAACTATACATCTGTCAGTTAGGCTACCACAATAAGTATTATTATAACCCTACATCTGTCAGTTAGGCTACCACAGTAAGTATTATCATAACTCTACATCTGTCACTTGGGCTACCACAGTAAGTATTATCATAACTATACATCTGTCACTTGGGCTACTACAGTAAGTATTATCATAACTCTACATCTGTCACTTGGGCTACTACAGTAAGTATTATCATAACTCTACATCTGTCACTTGGGCTACTACAGTAAGTATTATCATAACTCTACATCTGACACTTGGACTACCACAGTAAGTATTATCATAACTATACATCTGTCAGTTAGGCTATCACAGTAAGTATTATCATAACTATACATCTGTCAGTTAGGCTACCACAATAAGTATTATTATACCTCTACATCAGTCAGTTGGGCTACCACAGTAAGCATTATCATAACTCTACATCTGTCTCTTGGGCTACCACAGTAATTATTATCATAACTCTACATCTGTCAGTTAGGCTACCACAGTAATTATTATCATAACTCTACACCTGTCAGTTGGACTACCACAGTAATTATTATCATAACTCTACACCTGTCAGTTGGACTACCACAGTAAGATTTATCATAACTCTACATCTGTCACTTGGGCTACCACAGTAATTATTATCATAACTCTACATCTGTCACTTGGGCTACCACAGTAATTATTATCATAACTGTACACCTGTCAGTTGGGCTACCACAGTAAGCATTATCAAATATCTACATATGTCACTTGGGCTACCTCTTGACACAACTCCTCTTCACTCCTATGTACACGAAAAGTCATGACTCCTCGTTACACCTATGTACACGCAATGACACGACTCCTCGTCACCCCTATGTACACGGAAAGTCACGACTCCTCAATACGCCTATGTACACGTAATGACACGACTCTTTTTCATGCCTATGTAATCGTAATGACAAGACTCCCCAGCACCCCTATGTACACGAATAGTCACGACTCCTCATCACCCCTATGTACACGTAATGACACGACTCCTCTTCACGCCTATGTAATCGTAATGACACGACTCCTTATCACCTCTATGTACATGAAAAGTCACGACTCCTCATTACCCTTATGTACACGTAATGACACGACTCCTCTTCACTCCTATGAACACGAAAAGACACGACTCCTCATCACCCCTATGTACATGTAAAGACACGACTCTTCATCACCCCTATGTACATGTAAAGACACGACTCTTCATCACCCCTATGTACACGTAATGACAGGACTCTTCAGATTACGATTAATATTGCGCTATTTATTCGTTACATCAATTTAAACATATGGGTTTTTTAAATTGTACTATTTAGTCAAAAATATACCCTATTACAGAATTTTATATTGTCAAATAAAATATTGACAGTATATAAATGAATTTTTAATCGTTTGCAATTAAGCTTAATCGTGGTTGAGTATAAAATAACAACTTTTAAACAATAATCAATAAATTAAAGCATAAATATAGTAATACAGTTTATTAAATATTTGCTACAACAATTAAATGCAATTTATATGGAGGTTTCTTTTATGTATGATTTTTATTTTTTTTCTGCCTAAAGTAAGACAAAATTGTCTTAAGTGAGCTTACCAGTACCAATGGGAAGTCATCCTAAAATCTGACGAGAGAACTGACAACTGTGACAAAACAATCTGGGGACAGACCGGAGGGCAAAATGTTAGTTTACTACTACAACGTGAGTCACTCGTTAAACACTGGTGGCAATGGTCACGCGTGACGTCACTTGAAGCCCTTCCTGGTCACATGTTTAGTTTGAAAAGGATTGTTACAAAACATGTTAATAAGTATATTGTAGACCATCGAAACAAAGTGCAAAAATAGAACATGCAAACTGAACATGATTGGTCAGTCGAAGTTGGCATTACTCTGTGTGCTAGAAATTTCCCCAGTGATTATACCGGTATTAATACCTTCAGACATAGAAGGTTATAGTAAATAATACACGTTCAACCGATTTAATTAAAAATGCATATAGCCTTATTATAATATAAACATCCTTAACAAAGAGGCTAAAATGAATGTTACTAACATAATGCTATTGTGTGACGTGCCATCGAGTGTATAAAATGGAATGGTTACTCATGTTATCTTGTTACCTAAAATAATCCACATTCGGACGAATTTTTTGGCTCAAAAATTGTTTAATTTTTTTAATTAATTTGGGGTTTTCACCCACGATAAATCGATTAGCACCGGTCTCAACCCTAGGAAAATTTTTATTTCAGCCCCAGAGGCTCCTAGACTTCCCGTGAATCATGTCGAGGCTGCTCAGTAGACTCTGACGTCACATGGGCGAAAGCAGCTGAGTCGTGTATTCTACTAAATACTGGTAACTAAATCTACTAATTCCATAGAAGCATTCAGCCAAATAGTAAGCATGTTATTTATTAATTATCAGCTGGAGTTGTAATTACGGGAATTAGAACAGTATTTTTGTGTTTCTAGCAGAAAAAAACCAATAGGGAACTATTATCGACTTCTAGCAGAAAGTTGGGTATTAAACTGTAGGTATTTATCTCCTAAATCACATTATACCATTACATTTTTGAAGAGACAACATTTATGGGCTCTGCCCCTCCCCCCAAATATTCTCAAAAACCTAAAATTGGGTAATGTTAAACTAATACACCGAAGTGGGGTATCAAATTAAAGGCATTCTTCTCTTAATTACTAATATACCATCACATTTTAGAAAATACTATGTTTATGGGCTCTACTGCTCCAAAAACCAAAATTCATGGTTATACTGGTTAAGAATCCTGGTGAGGCTATCGGCCGATCTTCCTCACGAGGCGACATGCCAATAACCACAATTGGGACTGTAGCAGAGTGCCTCGGTGAGGCCGCAGGCCGAAATTTCTCCGCGAGGCCGTAAGCCAAGTTCCACAAAGGGGCCTAGCAGAGCGTCTTGGTGAAACCGCAGGCCGAGCTCTCCCAAGAGGCTGCATGCCGAGTTCCACAAAGAGGCTAAAGGTAAACGTGGTAGAGCTCCAAAACGAAATTTTATTAATAACCTACAAGGTAGAGCAATCGATGTATACACTAATTTAACGCCCTGTGTGGTAGGACAGCGGGCCGGCGCCTTGCGGCTACCCCCACCACCATCCAGTCAACCTAGGCGCTTTGTCATATGGCACTATATGCGTTTTGAAGGCTTTTGAAGAATATAAGAATATATTTTTGGGCAATGAAGTTTAAACATCACTTGTTAATACAGTGCCAGGTTAGTATGCATTTAATTTTGAACGAAATGAAATAATTCGCAGAATAAATCGTTCCAAATGGGAATGAAAAAAACAACTTACACGAACTATTAGTACCTTTATTCAAATAAATATGCAACGCATGCATGAAAGTGTGGAAAATACACCCTATATATATTATACACCCTACTGTACGTGTATGGGTAGGTGGGTGGGTCAATATTACTGTACGTGTATAGGTGGGCTGGTAGGTCAATACTACTGTACATGTATGGGTGGGCGGTTGGTACAATACTACTGTATGAGTATGGGTGGGTGGCTGGTTCAATACCACTGTACGTGTATGGGCGGACGGGTGGGTAAATACTACTGTACGTGTATGGGTGAGCGGGTGGGCCTTTAATATATATATTAAAGGCTATATTAAACTATCGATGAATTTATTTTAAAAGTAACAAAACAATAGCTTCACAGTGTTATCGATTTTCAGATAATGTTCATAATTTAAAACAGGTTCTTTATATATGTTAGTGTTTTCTTGAATTTGGTATACAATCGCTATACATAATATAGCAACAACAATCGATCTCTGGTAGATATGGATGCTACCTGTTGAGTTTGCAAAATTCAACTGAGCGAATCTCGGTCTCCCGGTACTTTAAGTTAAAAAGTATCCTTTAGTCTTCTTTACGTTAATTTCTATAGTGTACTCAGAGAACTATTTTTAAACGCTCATTGGATTAAAATGTTTATAAAGCATCCTATAATTCATATAATGAGAAAAAACATTAATAAAATGTTATTTGATAAAAACCGTTAAGAGGAATATTATTTTTTAAATTAGTTACTGGTTCATTATCTGTTATTTGTTTGGTTGTCAATTTTGAAAATGCTATGGATCCGACGGAACTAATTTTATTCTTGACCTTTAACACTTTCGTTAAGACAAATACCTTTTAAATACATTACTTACTTGCTAACCGTGCAAGATATATGTAACAAACATAATGTATCGGGACGTGATCTAATACATACACACGTCATACTAAAAGTGTGTCTTGTTGCGTGAAATGTTATTTATGTAGTTCTAAGTACGGGTTTCATACGGGAGATCGGTGAGTCAACGTTGTGCCTATCATTGTAAATTTTAATTAAAACTGAGAAAGAAACTTTTAATAAATAACTGTTAGCATAATAAATAGCTGAATATTTAGGAAATAATGCAAAATATTTCATTTGGCCGAAAAAAAGAACAATGTCTTCATTTGAAATGTATCAAAAGGACAATTTTGCTCCAATATAAGCTTACGATGTATTATTATCTTCTTAACCATTCTTTATTGGCGTTTTGTTTAGCACATAAATGTGATTATTATTATGAATAGAAAATCTTAACTATGATTACATCAAAAACATTATCAAGAAACGCTGTAAACAAAACATTGTATAACAATAATAATTTTAGATTTATTTTAAACGTCTTAGGTTTGATTTCAGAGAGCCGAATTTATATCAAAATTACGATATAATTTCTATGATGGGTACAAATTCAGAATTGCGCTTTGGAGTTCTAAGTTAGTGACATAATAGGAGTGCACAATTTAAGTTAGTGACATAATAAGAGTGCACAACCTAAGTTAGTGACATAATAAGAGTGCACAATCTAACTTAGTGACATAATAAGAGTGCACAACCTAACTTAGTGACAAAATAAGAGTGCACAACCTAACTTAGTGACATAATAAGAGTGCACAATCTAACTTAGTGACATAATAAGAGTGCACAACCTAACTTAGTGACATAATAAGAGTGCACAACCTAACTTAGTGACAAAATAAGAGTGCACAATCTAACTTAGTGACATAATAAGAGTGCACAATCTAACTTAGTGACATAATAAGAGTGCACAACCTAACTTAGTGACATAATAAGAGTGCACAACCTAACTTAGTGACATAATAAGAGTGCACAACTTAACTTAGTGACATAATAAGAGTGCACAACCTAACTTAGTGACAAAATAAGAGTGCACAACCTAACTTAGTGACATAATAAGAGTGCACAACGTAACTTAGTGACATAATAAGAGTGCACAACCTAACTTAGTGACAAAATAAGAGTGCACAACCTAACTTAGTGACATAATAAGAGTGCACAACCTAACTTAGTGACATAATAAGAGTGCACAACCTAACTTAGTGACATAATAAGAGTGCACAACCTAACTTAGTGACATAATAAGAGTGCACAACCTAACTTAGTGACATAATAAGAGTGCACAATCTAACTTAGTGACATAATAAGAGTACAAAAGTATTATGGGATGAAACATTTTTATTTTAAATGAAATTTGGCAGAATATGAAGGTTGGCAGAAATGTTAATATTTTGAATTGTTTGAGAAATGATTAGGTATTTACATTACTTAAATCTACTGTTAAAATTGGCATTTCTTTCTTTTACATTTCAAACATTTTACTTCTACGTGTTTCTCTCAAAAAAAAAAAAAAAAAAAAAAAAAAAAAATGCCGTAAGAACAATGGCAGACAATGAAAGAGGAGAGAACAAAATATAAATATTACAACAAGTAAACAATCTATACTTTAAAAAAATACCAGACTATACCTAACGAGCGACTCTATTATGCAGTGCAAATATATAGTTCATTTTTAAATACACCTAGTAAAATGTGCCTCTTTAGTGGCATATCAACATTTGTTTATTTATTGGTTTTACGTTAAAGTTATGAAACTTGTTGGTAATTAATATGCACTTCCTTGCCACTTCCACTTCTGAAAATACGATTTCTTATAGAATAAGTGGTTAAATATAACTTTATATCTCTTGAAGAGGTTTATTTAAATCACCGAAACTCGTTTTTTTACCGAAAACTTTGAAAAACTTGTTTTTTTTAACTGATTGTGAAAAAAAAATAATTTCTTTCAAAATGTTTTATTTTAACTGTTTTTATGCTGGAAATGAACATAAAACTTTTTTTATAAATAAAAATTTGTCGAGCCGAAAAATAAATATTTTACTTACCTAACTAAACATAACCTAACTTATCCTAATCGTCTTTTTAATCAACAAAAATTCGTAACTTGCCTTAATGAAGATGCCTGGCCACTGGGATCGCCTGCAGGCCGTCCCTCGGCGGTGATATATTATTTGAATTAGGTTTTTTCGGTGGTTAATAGTTGGTGTTAATAATGATCGCGTAATGGCCGCTAATCACGATTTGCCGTGAAAGTAGTTCTTCCATTATACCTAGAGAAATAATCGCTATGGACTGAAATAGTTTTTAAATTCGTGTTCAGCGCAAAAAAAACACATTAAATTAAAATAAAGATGATTAAAAGATCATGAAAATATACGGAAATATGTAAAAAATACTTCAAGTTATGACATTGTTTTTTTTCGATTTTTCGATCAAATGCGTGATTTTCGCAGAATAAAAATCATATCTTCTACAAATATAGCCAATTCTTAACCCATTTCAGACAAAGTTTTCAAATTTTCTTAGGTGGCAAGAAACTGCATAATAACCCTTTTTTATATGAGACTAACAATATATTGAAATGAAACACCACTTTACACTATTTGGAAACGTTGTCTATCATCAAGATTGTACAACTCTGTTTTTACATTTAACCTACGAGTTGAATGCCACAGGACAACACGTGTGAGATTACTTGTTTACTACTAAAATTTAAGCAAAGAAATCCCAGAATGGAGCTTTCTCACTGGAATAATAAGTATTTTTATTTATTTATTTTTATTTATTTATTCATAAGACGGCGATCGTCAAGATATGGGCGGGGCGAATATGGATTTCAAATGAGTGTGATGAGTGTAGATGAGCGAATGTAGTCATTGTTACAAACTAAGGCCGACTATTCCTTAGAAAGTCTTAGCTCTTTGAGTCTATTAAGTCTTTGGCTCTATTAATTAATAGCCCAATGACAAATGAACAGCCGGTGGTTATCAGCTGATCCTTCTCAAAATTTATTATGACTGATTGGGATCGAACTGAGAACCTTTAGCACATGAAGCTGGGATTGAACCAACTACGCTACCGACCAATTTTCATTGATCACTTAAAAAATGTATCTGATAATAATTTATAAAATGTTTCATCCATCATCATTTTTTTTTATAAGTTAGTCTAGTCGGTTCGAGAAATACTATATGACAAAATATCTTTATGTGCACAAAAGTATATGGATGGATGCGCATTCGCATCTCCGATGACACAGCAAGCCAACGCACTGCTAACCCAGTGATTTCTGATAGTTTACAGATATGCAGACGCTACTACATAGTTTCTCCGGTGAACGATCGTCTTTTGACTGTAAAATACCAAACGAGCTTTTGAGCAAAATTTTATTTTTTCAGTATTAAGGAAGGAAACTATTAACAAAATGTTTTCATTGTATTGCTGCAATTTCGGAACTAACTACTTCCACAGACAAAAAAAAAGAGGTGACTTAATTGTTGCGGCTGAAGTGAAGGCCTCGGTGGCAGTTATATATCGATAACAACTAACGTACATAATCTATATAATATCATGATCTGATTCCCACCCGCCCGCCCATACACGTACAGAGGTGATGACCCACCTGCCCACCCATACACGTACAGTGGTATTGACCCATCCACCCACTCATACAAGTACAGTGGTAGTGAGTGAACTAACCGCCCACCCATACACATTCAGAGGTGATGACCCACCCGCCCACCCATACACATACAGTGGTATTAACCCATCCACCCACTTATACAAGTACAGTCGTAGTGAGTGACCTACCCGGCCACCCATACACATACAGTGGTGATGGCGCTCCCGCCCACCCATTCCCGTACAGAGGTAATGACCCACCCGCCCACCCATACACGTACAGTGGTATTGACCTACCCGCCCGCCCATACACGTACAGTGGTATTGACCTACCCGCCCGCCCATACACGTACAGTGGTATTGACCTACCCGCCCGCCCATACACGTACAGTGGTATTGACCTACCCGCCCGCCCATACACGTACAGTGGTATTTACCTACCCGCCCACCCATACAGTGGTAATGAATTATACCTTTTTTATAATTGCCTACATGAGAAAGACGAGTGTAATCAATATTCATCTGTAGTAATAATTACTAAGTTTATACTTGAGGATTTGGGGGGAATAAGGGAGAGACTGACAAGGTGCTGGTCCTTCCTCGCATGGCTAACTGGAGAAAATAACTACTTGACACACATTTAGCGCACCATTGGATGTGACATACGTTTCTTTTTTTTTCTGTGATATTTCCAACTTTATTATCTAGGAGGTAAAAACCCATATGTACAATACATTAGATGTTAACACGTTGCCTGAGACAATATTTCCTATTTATATTTCATTAACAATAAATGACGAATAGTAATATAAATAGGCTAGACTTCTGCTGGTAAAATCGTCGTCCATTAAAACACTTATACGCTCAAGAGATAAATTTAAGTTTTGTGTGTAAGTGTGTTTTCTTTTTTCTGTTTTGTACTATTTATCAGTAGTAGACCTACTCCTAAATAAGTGCCAAACTTTCTGTATATTTTAACAAGCTGTATAACCAAATTAAAATAGTTAGGTTAAGAAGCCTAACAGCAATTATATTTATTAAATTACTATTTCAGTTGGTACACTTCTGTGTGATATGTCGTAAAGCCCACCAAGACTTGCATCACTGGAAAAGTTTCTTGAATGGACGTGTAGTCTAAACACAACTACTGACAGTTCATTCAGCTGTTTTACTGTTGGTAACATGACTTTTAGTTTGCCACCCTGGTTCGAGATTTCATCTATAAGAAACATTCACATTTGAATGTTTGAGGTTGGATTTGGATAATGATTTCACTACTATGAATTTCACTACTTAACATGAATTAAATGTGCATTTCCATTAATGAATACATTAAATGTACAGAAGATTAAACATACTGTAGTCAATCGTTTTAGGATATTTTGAATACTGTTGGCAGTGGTAAACATATAAAAGTTAGAGCTTTTCCACTGATGTATTGCTTAGGTTGATAAATTTAAGCAAACTTAACCTTACCCTAGGAATTAACCTGATTTAAATGTTTAACACGAATACTCGGTCTAAATTTACATTGAATTTTAATGTTAAAACTAACCAACAAAATACACGCTTTTATGTAAACGCATTTAAGCCTAAACCGTTACAAGTTATATGACAAATTTAATAAAATCAGTTTCGTTAAAGCAGCATGTCTGTTGATTACAGTTTAATGCCTATTTATTATGAAAGAGAAATTCAATGACGTACGTTTTTTCCATATCTCTACCCTAATGACCTACTTAGTAATGTTTATTTTGTTCAAGTTTACATTTTGTACTTTGAAAATACAAAGATAACATTTCAATTTAAATTTGTGAATATTTACATACGTTTAAATTTAGGAGAAGCCATAAAATCCTATATTTTCTTCAATTTTTTTAATATCAAATAGGAAGTAAATTCTAACACTCTTTACTCTTAATCTTTTTATAACTAATCTAAAATGAACTTTAGTGCTTACTGATATAAGTCCTGTGGTCCTTTCTGGCGCACCCAGCAGCACATCTCTAGCTCCTATTCCTTCTATTATTGACTATGGAAGTCCCTATCACACACACCTACCATGGGTCACTGCCTCACCACTCACTATCAGCCTGCCGTGGCGCTGTGACCCGCGAAGGATATTTTTTGCTTTGTTAAATGGCCATGTACTTGCATATTAAATATTTCCATAATAATAGAATTGTTAAAAGTCGAAGGAAAGGAATCGTTACTAATGTTTCTATAGCGTCGATTAAGACTATTTAATAAAATAATTATAACTCATTCATTAAAGGTAGCAAAAAAGTTCATATTAAAGTATACATTTGTTAGGATGACCTGGTAATCCATTAATTAATTGATTAATTAGTAAAATACATTTTTCTAATCAAGTGAAACTTGTTTAGGACTAATCGTTAAGATGACTTATAATGCCTACAATTTTGATTTTCTTTTAGTTGTCAAGAACAGAAGACGTCAAGGTTAACGGTAACTCATTTACACTTACACCCACTCACACATCCACCGAACATTCAACACTTACACATGCACATACAGTGGTGATGACCCTCCCACCCTCCCATACACATACAGTGGTGATGACCCTCCCATACACATACAGTGGAGATAACCCTCCCACCTACCCATACACATACAGTGGTGATGACCCTCCCACCCACCCATACACATACAGTGGTGATGACCCTCCCACCCTCCCATACGCATAGTGGTGATGACCCTCCCACCCTCCCATTCACATACAGTGGAGATGACCCTCCCACCCACCCATACATATACAGTGGAGATACCCCTCCCACCCACCCATACACATACAGTGGTGATGACCCTCCCACCCTCCCATACACATACAGTTAGAGATAACCCCTCCCATCCACCCATACACATACAGTGGTGATGACCCTCCCACCCTCCCATACACATACGTTAGAGATAACCCTCCCACCCACCCATACACATACAGTAGTGATGACGCTTCTATCTACCAATACACAAACAGTGGAGATAACCCTCATACCTACCCATACACATACAGTGGTGATGACCCTCCCACCCTCCCATACACATACATTAGAGATAACCCACCCATACACATACAGTGGTGAGGACCCTTCCATCTATCAACATGCAGTGGAGATACTATACACCCACCCACTATATGCTTAATGCGTAATGAAACCCACCACCATTACTTACAGTGGTAATATGTTTATGGGAGTATATATGTGTCTTTATATCTGCACAGTAATCCGCAGTAATAAAAAAAATAATAATAATAATAAAACAAGAAAACAAACAGATCTCGGCTCATTTAATAAGGATAAATCCAATTTTAATACAGTATACCATCTATAAAAAAGAATATAATAATTAACAACGATAAACTATATAAACGATTTAAACAAGCACAGTCAACACAAGAAATCCTTTTTATTTATTCCTAGGCTAATAATTTTTGGTCGACTCTATATTATCTTTATTTATGTATTTGTATTTATTTTATTTATTTATTTTTCATTTTTTAGGTTTGGTATTTATGAAATTACAATGCTACTCTTTTCACATTTCTGATTTTACTATTTTTGTAGTATATTTTTTGTTTTGATTTATATAAAAATATTTAAATTATGAAACAATTTTTCAAAGAGGTTTTAAATAACAATGTTATCTAAACATATTATTCTATAAACAGCGTTATTTTAGAAAGATTTGTTGTACAATCAAAATAACAGTAAACAATGTTTTTGTAATAACTGCAAACCACAATCATGATTACTTCATAGTCTATATTCTAAGTTACTCAGGCCGACAACTTGACCTTTAAGGAGACAGGCAGCTAGTGTTATCATAATGTTTGATAAGAAAGGCACTATTTGTAGTCCATATCAACGATGTTGTGTGGAAGTGCACAACTAAAATAAACAGCAAAATTCCACTTTAACAGTAAATTAGTTTGATCAACAAAAAATGGGCTTTTTCCCGATTGCAATCTTTTATAAAAAACATTAATAGCTTGATGCTTGATCACTTAAGTTAAGCTTTTATCAAAATAAATATGTATTCAGAGCCAAGTTCCCTTGATCATTAATCATAATTGGGTCGGACAGTGAGCGATCTGCGTGTTATATTTAGTGCATGTAGGGTTTCAGCAGCAGAGGGCATTATTCCACCATTGAGCTAACTTACTTCAAGGGGGGTAACATTTCATACACCAAGGGCAAAACGACCAATACAACATATTGACAATGACAAATACAACACATTTGTCTGCCTATCTGCAGAAATACCAAAAATCCAAAAAATAGTAATTTCTAAAGCGAGTGAATAAAATAATTTAAACTCAAAAATAGTAAACTAAGTAACAGTATTAAGAGACTAAAACCCCACAAATAAATATGACTACATGAAAGAAAAGTTACTTTAAAAATTTAGAAAGTTAAATGTAACAAATCATCCGGCAATTTAGCCCACATCCCATGATTCCACCGAAGCTATGAAGTAGGCCGGTGTTCCTAGGAGGCTCCTAATTAAAAAAAAAAAAATAATACAACCATTATTAGATCAATCCCCTTTTGGTGAAATTTAAAATTAAGAAAATAAAAATAACAAATCAGAAATTCACTAAACAATAAACGCTACACAAAATAAATTACATCTAACAAAACTTAACAACTAGGACTAAAAAATAAACAATTCAATAAAATAAACAGTAAAAAAAGTAA